>PVLC010020992.1:0-28548 GCA_004027655.1 Graphiurus murinus
TGTGCTAAACTAAGGAATTTTAAGAGATAAAAATGTAACTCAAGCAAATAAACATTCTTTATTCAAAAGTATCAAAAGTCAGCATTTTTACTTATCAGCACCTCCAACAAGCCTAGTGTCAATTCTTGTGCAAGCCCAATTTTTTGCTGCCATGGCAAATTGAATGGCCACATTTTAATTTTTCCCCACCGTTTAGAAGTCTCTCTCCCCTTCCCAATGTGGCCAAAACCTTGATTAGAGTTTAGTCAAGCCCTGAACATTTGTAAATATGTCGCTAGGCCAGCTCAAGTGTTCTGCATTGATACACTTGGTGGCAAAGTGGATGTCTTTTGCCACATTTAACTCACCGGTGTGGAAGCTGATAAAAGTTGATAGAGGTTTGAAAGATATTTCAAGGTTATTTTAGACCAAGACAGTTATAAAAGGCTTGAAGGTTTTAACTCTGTTCCATTTACAGCAGTTAGCTCGGTCCAGCACAGCAGAATGCTTTGATTTGTTCATTAAATATATTGTTTTTGCATTAATTGAGCTCATTTGGTGAGAAATAGTCCTACTCTGTAAAATTTCCAGCTAGTGGCTTGGAAATCTATTCAAAGTCTGCATCCAGAATTTCATTTTAGAATTTTCAAAGAGTAGATCCTTTAGGCAAGCTGAGATGTGTCCCAAATAACCAGCGGAACCATCTGATCTACAGAAATGCTAGAATGGTACAATGTGGTTTTTCATTGTACGCACAATTAGTGAATTTATCTATTTGATTTTTTTCTTTTCAATAGAACAAAGAGTACACCAAGGCCATGAAACTCTTTTGCTTGGTGGCTCTGTTCCCTGCTGGGCAGGCTCCTAGTCAACAATAATTTAACCACACTTTGTTATGATGCTGAATACACAGAAGCTTCTGAGTTGGGAGTTCATTATATAGGTGAAAGTTCTAATAAAGATAATTTGAGAAATGCATTTCCCTATCATCTACTGTGTTGGCGAAGGCATTTGTTAGAAATTTGAGATTTCTATTTTCATTTTTATGCCTCAATTACAGGAAAAAAAAAATCAGGGCTGAAAATGGCTCGCGCATGGTATCGTTAATGTTTCCTGGAAATGAAAAACGGTGATAACAACCACCATTCTGGCTCATTTAAACAGTTTTCAGCATCAGCCTAGAAGATGTTAAAATTATTTCCAATAGGTTTGCGTCACTCATGAAAAGAGCAATCAGGATTCCTTTTCAATCAAAATCACTAATTTTGCTGTTTCTTGCGCCATTTGAAGAAGACAATGTAGCTATGGAAAAATCATATTAAACCAAATTTAAATATTATCTTGAAATTCTATAGAAATCCATCATTATTTTCTTCTTGGAGAAAGGCTGCTAATAAATAAGATAATTTGATTTTTTTTCTATATATATTTTTTCTTCTTAAATTTTTACTATATTTTTTTTCTTCTTAAATTTGAGGACAGTCAAGGTAAACCCCTTTTTAAATTAAGGAAGACATTGAAAAACAGATAAAACTAACTAGAGACAACTTCCAATCTTGTGAGCCCAGGCTCAGGATGTGTATGAGAAGATAGAACTGACTTTTCTCTAATGGGGACCATCCAGGGGCTTCCATACAGGAGATTTGTGAAATGCTGTTGGGGAGTCATAGGAAATAACATCTTGAAGGAAAGCCAGATAACCCCATAGACTTCGTGAAGGGCAGAAACCTGCAAGTTCAGTTCATCCGTGGCTTGAATGTGGCCTTTTGTTCTGGAAGGATCTAGAAAGACCATGCAGATCCTTACAAGAGTCCTTCTTCCTACTCTCTCACTCCATTCCTGCGTCCCCCAGTTGGCGGTTCTTCCTGGGCCTCCGACCCATCTATGCCAGGGGTCCTCCACCGCGCTGCAGTGGTATCCCCGAAAGTGACCCCCGGGCTGGTTTTCTCCCATTTAAACCCTCTACAGTTCTCCTCTGCAGTCTACGTAGCTAACACATACCGGGTCTAGACATAAACCCTAATAAATGCTCTTAAAGATGGGAGGAAGGGAAGGTGAAATGAGTCCTAGAATTTCCCCCGTGTATCTGTGGTGCTCCAAAAGCTCCTTGGCCTCAGTGAGCTCTGATTTTGGTCTTCCTGCATCTATCTCTGTGAATGATGCTGTGATTTCAAGAACTTTGGTGAAGTGAAGCTCGTGTGGTAGTCCTTATCATACAAATGAATCTAGGCTGAGGAAGGACTGCCCAGGAGATACCGCTGGGCTGGCTGCAGCTAGTACAGCCTCGTATCACGCCGACTTGCCTCTCTGCTGCCTGCATTGCTTCTGGACAAGGCCGACGCTCTTCTGTAGGAGGGGCAAATGCACTGTGGCCTCCACACTCTGCGATGACGTGGGCGCAGACCCGACCTCTAGAACCTTCGGGCACCCTTCCCTCACCTTGGCAGGGTTCTGCCTCGATTCCTCTTCCTCAGGCTCCCGGTATCTCCTCCTGCCTGCAACACTTTACTAGATTATCTCCTCTCGAGAAACCTCAATTTTCTTCTCCATGAAAAGGGAGTAACAGTAGCATTTAGCTGACCTTCATTTTAAAGGACTTAATCTGTACAAGTGACATTATGTTCTTGTCTTGTTACCCCACCATGAGATAAGAGAGCAAGGGATAGATTTAAGATAAATAACTGAGAACTCTCCGCTCCTTTTTTGATGCAATATGCTCACTGAGCCATGTTGGCCAACAAGAAAAGAGATTAAGTTTTCATTCCATACCCCTGAAGTCAGCTCGATTCATTGATGACTGGGTTGATAGTTACATTCATCCTGCACAGGAATAGATTAGTGAGGCCACCTATTTTCCTCAGTATAACATTCAGGTCAAAATAGTATTTCATCAGAGAAGACCCTAACTTGCCTTTTTTATAGTCTTGGCAAAATTATTGCCAACTGGACATGTACAATATCAGCCTGTATGTTAGTCTGAGGAATTAAAAGTTACACAGACTTATTGAAATAGCAGAATGAAGTAACATTTGGTAATGTGTCAACAAAGAATGAGTCTTTGAGCGGGGTGTAGTAGCTCATGCTTGTATTCCCAGCATTTGGGAGGCTGAGACCGGAGGATCCGGGTTCGTGGCCAGCCTTGGCTATCTAGTGAGACACTCTGCAACTTAGTGAGACCCTGTTTCAAAATAAAGAATAAAAATAGGACGATGGGTGTAGCTCGGAGGTAGAATGCCCCTGAGTTCAATCCCCAATACTGCAAAAAAAAAAAAAAAGAGAGTCTTTAACAGTGTTCTCTTTCTGAACTAGAATTAATTCTATAAACATTAGGTCCTTTCAGGTCTTCTTATAATCTAGTTTGAACACTGAACATGATGCTTATGAGATTAGTGACTTACTTTGAAGAATTATTTAGTTGCTTTGTAATCATCTTTCCAGTGGAGACACAAGGCACCCATTGAATAACCATCGTGGCCAGATGCTTAGTCAAGGGTTCTGTTGAAATACTATAAAAAGCAAAGTCAGGATGGGGAGCACCCAGAGATCACCCAAAGTTCAGTCTCTTCTACAAACAGGTAGTGACTGTGCTTCAGAGGAAGGGGGCAACCTGCTCATGGGCAGACACCTGATAAGTCCTGAAAACGTACACCCCAAGTTATTCACCTTCGCCCCACGATGCTGGTATAAGTCCTGAAAACGTACACCCCAAGTTATTCACCTTCGCCCCACAATGCTGGTATACTCCAAGTCTTATCATTAACATCTTAGAAATAGGCCCAAGTCGCGACTGGAAAATGACAATGATTTGAAATCGTCATGGTCTATCCCAGGGAAGTTTAGATACTGAACTGGCCATTGGGCCGAGACCCATGATATCTTCAGTCCCACAAGTGACCGATGACCCCACTCAGGAGGTGCAAACGCTGCCTCCTAGAGCTTTCGCAGAGGTGGTGGCTCGGTGGCGGCCTCTTGCTTTAGTCCCTCAGCTTCGGTGCCAAAAAAGAGAGAAGAACAAGCCATCCAACTGGGAACCGAGGGCTTGCTTCAAAGCTTTCATCTTCAGAAGGAAGAAATCTTGTGAATTTCATGAATGTCAACAAGATCTGAGCAGATTTGAAGTATTTAAGCCCTTGGGCATCTCCAGCATGCCAGAGACTATGGCTATTATAAGTTTGGGGTTGCAAACCCATCGAAGCTATGACTCACACTCCCATGAACCAAGACTTTGGAAATATCCATTGGAAGGCCATCCTTCAGGATAAGCTGAAAGCCTGCAGTTTCCGAGAGGATATGGGTCAGCCCCGGCAGCTCTGGCTAAGTGTAGCCCACACGCAGAACCGCCCAGAACTCCCAATGCTAGGATTTAGTGGGAAAGATCAAACCCCTCAAAGTAACAGCAAAAGTTTTTTTGTTTTTTTTTTTAAGAGTGAGTTCTTTAGGATTCTAAGAGCACATAACTTCGTATTTCCCGCAAAGCCTTCTTCTCATGCTCAGTGTAAAGAAATGAATTTTGCCCTAGATTCCGCCTGCCTCCCACCCCGTCCTTTTCTCCCCTCTCCCTCCCCCCACCTCCAGAAAAGATCAGACTGGAAGTCACAGCTGTTTCCTGTGATCCTCCCAACTTCACGGAAGAAAGTCCTTTTATTCTAGAATGGGCAAAGCTATTTCTAGAAAGTAAATTGAGTCCAAGCTGCCTCCAAATAGACAGCCAGTTCTCACGAAAATGGTAACACTAATCTAGGTATTAGAATTGAAAATATCTTAAAGGATAAAATATATCCATATTCCTCAGTTCCCCCTTTATTAATCCAAATTAAAAAACTCCAGTAACCCATTCTAAACTTATAAGCATTGTTATCTTTTTTAATGACATCTTTTTTTTTTTGCAGTACTGGGGATTAAACTCAGGGACATTCTACCTCTGAGCTACACCCCCAGCCCTATTTTTTTTTATTCTTTATTTTGAAACCGAGTCTCACGAAGTTGCAGAGTGCCTCACTAGGTAGCTGAGGCTGGCCTTAAACCCGGATCCTCCGGTCTCAGCCTTCCAAATGCTGGGATTACAAGCTTGCGCCACCACGCCCAACTTAATGACATCTTTTTTAAATGACTAGAGTTATCTCTTGAATGAATTTCTTTTGAGAATTTTTTAGTTTTGTTGCAGTAAAACTGACATATCTGGTTAAATGCCAGTTAATACAAACAAGGATTTGCCATTCTGGTCATCTCGCTCCTTTGACCATTAAATTCACTATACCCAAAGGAAAAAAGGAAAAACTCACTCAGCATCAGCCAAAGGAAAATCTGCCACTGAGAAATATCCTCTAGTAGTGATATTTGCAGTAGGCTCCTCCTGCACTTACCTGCCAAGACTTGAACCCAGGCCCCAGGGCCCGCTTTCTCTGCCCCAACGATGACATCACCAGCACCCAATGAGGGAGAGACAGCATTAGCTGTGACTGGTGCCCTCAAGCTCCAACAGGTCCTGACAGGGAAGAGGGCTCTGGTAGGGCTGCAGAGCTCTCAGCATTTTTTGGTTCAGCACTTGAGAATCCAAAAAATGCCTTTTCTGAGCCAAAAAGAAATGATTGCGTTTTTCTGTGGCATTCCTTTCGTGCCTCGCTGTGTTGATTCAGGGAGCTCCCCCGGCCCGGCAGACCAGCACCGGACCCAGAGGCCTGGGGGCACGTTGAGGGCCGCGCATGTGGCCAGGGAAACAGCACGACAAAGGTGCTTCTGTGCTTTCTTCTCGTTGATGAGGCTCTGGACGGGGGACTAGCTTCCATCTGGACTTGGCCTGCATTCACGGCCCAGTACTGTGTGTGCAAAGTGGGTTTTGGTCGCATATGATGACACACACGCACTCCACACACAAACACGGGAGACGTAGACCAAGGAGGGTGTCGCCAGCCCAGTGCCTCAGCAGCAATTTACTTCAAAGCCTCCGCTTAGGCCTGTAATTCAGCCTCAGGTGTGCGGAGCCCTGCTCTGCTGCCCAAGGCTAAGGTGAGCCTCCTTCTGTCTGCTTACTCAGCCCTTTATTGGTCTGAGCTGTTTCCTAATGTCTGCAGTTAATGTAAAATACCACTACACACCTAAGAGGCAACGGGAGCCAGGGATGGTGGCCTCACCCTGCTGTAATCCCAGTACTTGGGAGGCTGAGATTGGAGGATTGTGTGTTCAAGACCAGCCTTTGCAACTTAGTGAGACCCTCAGCAACTTAGTGAGACCCTGTTTATAAATAAAACATAAAATAGGGCTGGGGGTATACATCGGAGGTAGAACACTCCTGAGTTCAATCCTTAGTAACACACACACACACACACACACACACACACACACACACACACGTCTCTTTGTTATTGAGCTTGGAAGGTTGCATGACAGAGCTAGAACTTCTAGAAGGTGGTGTGTCATGTGAGGATAGATCCTCAAGGATAGTCCAGGTCTCCCTCATAGGTTCCTGACTCACAGGCAGTCTGAGTTTTCCAAGCCAGTCTTTCCTTTCAGAATGTGTGCTAGGGGCCAAGCATGGTAACACACGTTTGTAATCCAACATTTGGGAGGCTGAGACTGGAGGATCCAGGTTTGTGGCCAGCCTCAGCTACTTAGTGAGGCCCTCAGCAACTTAGTGAGACCCCGTTTCAAAATAAAGAATAAAAAATAGGACTGGGGTGTAGCTCAGAGGTAGAATGCCCCTGGGTTCAATCCCCAGTACTGCAAAAAAAAAAAAAAAAAGAAGAAGAAGGTGTGCTAGGGATAGGGGGCAGGAGGGAGGAAGGGAAAAGGAGAGCCGAGGAAGGAAACAGACCGAGTAATGCTAAGTGCGTCTAGGAAGGCCTCACTACTACCTCACTGCTGTGTACAGGAAGGGGCGGGGAGCAGGGTGGAATCCAGAGGAAACCTCCAAATGACGTGTGCGTACACGGCGACATCACGTAGACCTGACTAGGATGCACAATTACAATGCACCAATAAAAGCCTACTCAGATATGAACGCGTGGTACGTGGGCTCGTAAAAGCCTCAGCCCCCTCCCCGGGGACCCAGGCTGCCTCCTCCAGCACCGCCGCCGCCTCCAACAGGAAGCCCTCAGAATCACCGGCAGCACTTCCTTCCTGAGATGGGGCCTGTTTATTTGCTTGGTCAATGCCAGAAAATCCAGATTGATTTCATAAATTACTTCATCTGTTTGGTATGAAATGAATAACTCCTCAGGTATGTTGACTCATGGATCTGAAGCAAGTACTTATTGGCTTGATAGATAGTCCCAGTACCTTAAGTGAGGCTTTCACTTCTAAGTAAAGACATCGAGGGTTAATGTTCCTGAGACTCTTTATACTCTTACCACTTAAGAGGATTTCCCCCAAAAGAATTTGAGTCAGAAAAATACGAATTTGAATGAAACTGGCCCTGACACATTCTTTACTGCTCTCCCAGACCGAGATAAGAGACATCTGACTTGAACAAATGGGTCAAAGTTCTCCGGGGGCACAGGGCCCAGTGTCACACAGAGCACCACGGGAGAGGGCTGCGGGGGGCTCTGGAGACCTGGGAGCCCCCGCCTGTGGTGCTTCTGCACCAGGCACAGCTGATGACTGGTTTTTCGAGGAGGTGGTTAGCTAGGCCGCCTTGACCAGACCGCATGCTCCCGAGGCAAGGCCCTTCATGTTTTCTCCTGCTGCATTACGCTGTGGTGCTGTGGTGTCTGCAGAGGGAACGCCCCAGACAACAGCCAAAGTCGCTGCCATGGCCGAGGGCGTCCTCCAGCATGAGGGCCACGCCTCAGTGCCAAGCCTGGGAAGACAGCCAGTCACCAAAGCCATCCTTTCGTCTCTTTTTCCACATGGTCTAGAAACTACCTCCGTGGCGAAACGGTATTTCATCAAAATCCTACACGCCCCCAGTTTGCTGCTGGCCCAAGTGACAAGGGGCTTCGATAGTCACTCCACAGGCAGGATCTGAGTTCAGGCTCCAGGAAAATGTCACTGGTGGACAGAGACTGAGACACACACGCCCTGAGCTCACCCAGATGGCTTTGGGAAGAGAAAGCATCCGGGCTAAGATGACTTACAAGGTGTAGCTAGTCCAAGAGCTTGCATCTTTTTACTGCCTGCACATACTGCTTACATAATCACAGTAAATTCGAGAAATACACTTAAAGTAACTTTTAACCAGGAACCCTTCAAGGCTTTGTGCCTCCTGAGTGCAAGAATCTCTAAGAGGCACTAGACCCTTGTTGGCTGTGTGCGCTTCGCCCTTGTAGAAGCACGCTGTCTGGTGTAAACCCGCGCTACGGCCCTATTTGCTTGGTCATAAATAAAACATGTCTTTTCCATCATCGCTGTAGCTTTCCGGCTGCTGAACATAAAATAGACTCCTAGCTTCCTAAATTGAAATGTCATCTTCCTAATCAGAACCCACAATTGTAAGTAACCATCTGGTTGTTGTTGTTTTTTAGTGTCCTTTTCTTGCAAACGTATTTTCCAACAGTGTCTTACGTATTCAAAATGGTGAGCGCCAACGAATCACCTCAACTTTAGGTTTTCGAAGAAACTGACAATATCGCAGTTCTGGAATGGAGATCGAATTGCTCCCAGCCTCGTGACGTAGTGTAATGCTAAGCCATGCGGCGTCATCATGATGGGGTGGAAAACAATGGATGTGATCTTCCTCCTCCTCCTCCTCCTCCTCCTCCTCCTCCTCCTCTTCTTCTTCTTCTTCGTCTTCTTCTTTTTCTTTTGGTCTTTTTTCTGCCCCAATGGTGCACATTCTGCAACCACCATGTATTCCAACTCCAACTCACTTTCTGAATAAGCAGCTTCTGTTCTTTTATCATTTGGGTTTATATGTTGTTGAGGCACAAAAAAAGCTACATAGTTTACTTACTCCTACAGTAAATTTTTTTTTTTTTTAAGTTAGAATATGAAATAAAGCATTGCTTGTGCTGCTTCTTTGGGGAGGCCAGGAGGTTGCATTGTGAGCAACTTTCCTGGGCTCCCACCAAGGAAGGATGCCTGTCCCATGATGCACTGGGCTCTTGACCTTTGACTAAGAGGCCAACAAAGGGCGCCAGTTATTAGCGATTGATCTATGTATCTTTGTCTATACGGAGCTGACTCACGTCTGTCACAACCAGCTTCATCACAAATTGTGTTCTCTATGTGTCCTGGGGGGTGGTGCCATGGTGGGGCCGGTCTGCGCAAACCCGGATCTCGCCGCGTTCCCCCTACACGCCCCAGAGACCAGAGCAGGAGTTTATCCGCCGTGTAGCTGTGGGGAGAGGCCTTAGAGATCTGCCACAGACCCGGGGCGCTCCTCCCCCGAAGTTCCTCCTGGGATGCTGATGTCCTTCCAAACAGATACATTTGTCCCTGCCTCCCTCGGACTTTTCCCTTAATATCTTCTCTCACACCCAGCCAAGCCTCCTTCTCTGTGACCTCAACTTGCAGACTCTAGGACGGTTCCCTGGTGGAGCACTGACTAGGGAGTCCTCCAGGAGCACTCATTGTGCCCCTCTCCCCCTACCACTGTGGCAATCTTATTTTATTTATTTTGTGTATTTTATTTATTTTATTTTGTGTATGTGTATGGTACTGATTAAATCCAGGGGCATTCTACCTCCAAGCTACACCCCCAGCCCTATTTTTTATTCTTTTATTTTGAAACAGGGTTTCACTAAGCTGAGAAGAGCCTCATTAAGTAGCTGAGGCTGGCCGTGAACCCGGGTCCTCCGGTTGCATTCTCCTAAGTACTGGGGTTACAGGCGTGCACCACCATGCACCTGGCTTAAATGTGTATTTGACTTTTTTTTTTTTTAAGTGTATCTTTCTTTGTTGTTTGCTAAAGAAAAGAATTTAGGACAGTAGGATACACATGCCTGTAATCCCAGTCCTTGGGAGACTGAGAAAAGAGGATCATAGGTTCAAGACCAGCCTCAGCAACTTAGTGAGACTCTGTTTCAAAATTAAAAGTAGAAAGGGCTGAGGATTTAGTTTGGAGGTGGAATGTCCCTGGGTTCAATCTCCAATACTATAAATAAATAACAATAGAGCCAAATCCTTTTTTTCAAAAATATTCTCATTTTCTTTCTATATTATAAATATTATTTCCAGACATTTATATTATATACTTGAATATGTGGATGATCTACCACATCAAACTTGAACTTAAGTCAAGCTTTCCATGTGAGAGCAGAATGGCTTCCACTAGAAGAAAGAAAAAGCCACCATCTAATTACAAATGGCTTCGTAAGCCATTTAAATTCATTTTTATTAAGAAAATTAGTGTGTCCACAGTTGTATGGCTCACAATCCATTTCTCTTTGACAATTAGTAGTATTTCTGCCTGTCTTCGCCCCCACCAGAAGAAAACACTCTTTACAGCAGTTCACTCTCCATATTAGAGAAGGCAAGTTGTGTTTCTCTACGAGGTTTCTGGAGAAAATCAAGCAGAATGGCGTGCCTATGCTGTGTAGACTATAATTGCTGTGCTTATTCTGGTCCAAACCATTTATCCAATCTTTTTGAAGTGTTCCAAATCACTGGGGAAAAAAGTTTGAAATACCATTTTAACCTCCACTCTATTTACATTCACACTGGATGAACCTTTGAAAGCTGTACTTGATTTTTTTTTTGGTTTTTTTTTTTTTTTTTTTTTTTTTTTTTTTTTTTTTTTTGCGGTACTGGGGATTGAACTCAGGGGCATTCTACCTCCAAGCTACACCCCCAGCCCTATTTTTTATTCTTTATTTTGAAACCGGGTCTCACTAAGTTGCAGAGTGCCTCACTAGGTAGCTGAGGCTAGCCGCGAACCTGGATCCTCTGGTCTCAGCCTCCCAAATGCTGGATTTGAAAAAAACAAGTGAGCCAAGTCCTGGGGAAAAGTGCGCTTCCCAGTGACACGCAGTCCCTCGCCCTCGGGGCCTGGGCCACATCCTCCCCTCCTGGCCCAGGGCCCAGCAAGCAGAATGCAGTGGAAAGTGTGTGTGTGTGTGTGTGTGTGTGTGTGTGTGTGTGTGTGTGTAGAGAGAGAGAGAGAGAGAGGAAAATCACAGCGTTTTCGTTTCTGGGTGGAAGCAGGGGCCTCATTCCCACCTGATTCTGCACTCTTGGGCGCCCCTCCCTCCACACAGCTGGCAGTTGATGTGATCAGGTGCCTCTTCCAAACCCTTCTTGAGTTTGCAAAGCAGAGGCTCTCCATGGAAGTCCCTGAAGCCTTCCAGGGTACCCTGGGACAGCGGCGGCAGCCACGTCCAGCTCTGGGTGGTGGAGGGCTCTGTGACTGTCTGCCTCCCTGGACTCGGAGATTCCGAAACTAGCAGGTGGCGCAAACTCCCTCTGAAACCCTTGTGAAGAGCAGCCTTCCAGAGGCTCAGCACAGAAAGGGCTTCCCTCTTGTCTCCCACCCCCGGTTCAGAGTGATCCGAATCCATGCAGATCGACAAATGCCCAAATCACTGATACTTAGAAGAGGAAGCATGTAGCAGGTGTGCAGAAGCTGCAAAAGCACGGGCCAGGCTGAGCCTCATGTGCCAAAGTTGTAGCCACTTTATTTATTGTGCTGAAATTGAATCCAGGGGCTTTCTACCCCCGAGCTACACCCCCAGCGCCTTTATTTATTTATTTATTTATTTATTTATTTATTTATTTTTGAAACAGGGTCTCACTAAGTTGTTGAAGGTCTTGCTAAATTGCTGAGGCTGGCCTCCAACCTATGATCCTCCTATCTCAGCCTCCCAAGTACTGGGATTATAGGCATGTGCCACCATGCTCAGCTATGTAATCTGGACTTTAAATCACATGAGACTAACTACCTGGTATAACCACTGACCAGTCCTGTGCGTTTGGAAAACCCCAGGCCCAGGCCCACGCTCAGTGCACAGTAGCCGGTGGAGGAGGTGGAGGTCGGAGTCTCTGCCTTGATGTCTGTCTTGTAACTGCATTGACTGGCTGTCACTTAACGCAGTTACTTCTTTATCTCAAACCCGATTTCCTCAGCTCCACGCTGGGACGTGGTTATTTCTGTAGCGTTGTCTCTGCCCTCAATCCGGGACAGATCACATAAAAAACGATAAATGTGTGTGTCTCCTAGCAAAGCACTCGGAGAAAATGCCAAGACCGCCGGTGGGGCGCGGGTGGGGCGGGGGCTGGGGGGCCGCGCAGCGCAGTAACCGCCTCTTTGTGTGTTTGCACCAGTGAACTCGGGAGATGGCATCGACTACAGCCAGCAGAAGAGGGAGAACATCGGGGACCTGATTCAGGAGACGCTGGAGGCCTTCGAGCGCTACGGGGGGGAGGACGCCTTCATCAACATCAAGTACATGGTCCCCACCTACGAGTCGTGCTTGCTGAACTGACGGCCGGACAGCGAGGAGGCGAGGAGAGCCGGCTTCCCGTGGGGCTGTGGCCGTGGGTCTCTGCCGCCGGCACCACTCATTGCTTAGGACTTCTACTGCTTTCTTTCTACAGCTGCTAAAATAGAGGCTCGTGGGCCACTGGGCTGTCGGCCCTATTGAGAGCCAGGCTTTCCGATACATAAATAGTGCCTGTTTCTTAGATTACAATAGTGTACTGTACTTATTTGTTCTCCGAGAAGAATTGCTGCTTTATACAGCTCAGATGGAGGCAGGAGGCGGAGTTAAACCTTCAGTTGTGTAGACAATAAAACTATCATTTTCATACGCAATTCAGCAATTGCTGTGCGGTGTCTGCCTGCCCTTAGGGTGATGTCAGAGGCTGAGGGAGAAGTGGGTGCTGACTGCTTAGTAGGTGTTTGTCGTGGGAGAGGAGCATCAGTTCAGTGGTGCCTGGCCGGCAGCTGTGCGGAATAATGTGCTTTGACATTCAATAAAACTGTTGAATCCATATTCCAATTACAGCGGGAAATTTTTGCAGCCCGTTATAACCTCAGCTATACACGTAATGAATGCTCCTAGCCTCCTCGGGATCTGGGCCCCGGGGCCTTTCCAGCTGATATCCGGGTGCAGGTGGGGAGCTGGGGAGAGAATGGGGTCTGGGGAGGTGTGAAATGGAAGTTTGCAAACTGGGTTTGAAAGGAAAAGCTGGCTCAAATCCTAGTCCCCCTCGCCCCGTAACATGGCACACGGCATCTCAGGAGCTGGGGTTGACCAGCAGTTCCGTTAGGGTTCTTTATCCTTCTTCAAAATGGCTTCTATGCATCTTCGTGATGACCCCATGGAATTCTTTCCGCAGTACCTCTTCCCTTCTCAGAGCATCACTTGCTGGGTCTGATGGCAGTGTTTTGGAAGTTATGGAGACCAAAAAGCAAAATATACGCCCTTTTCCATTCAACAGAGAAAGAGAAAAGGCGCCCACAGACCAGGCCTCGGGTGAGGCAGGCGGCCCCAGGCCCGAGCCGTTCAAGCATGCCAGGCAGGAGCTGGAGGCTTTGGAAACGTAGCCCAGAAAGCTTCATGCAGACAGAACACCGGCTTTGCACACCTGAGCCAGGCTGTGACTGCCCAGAAACGCATAGCCTGAAGTATCTCGTTTCTGCAGCAAAGTGCGATTTCTGCATAAAAGTGAAGAAATGAGGTGTCCCTCGGCTCACTGAGCTTCTGTCTCAACATTCTTGTCACTAATTACTGAAGACACACGTTTCCAAAGGCAAGCACCCGCTTTGCACACCGGTTCATCGCTCATTTTCCCTTATTACCGTCTCGGCATGTGAAATCTAGCGTCTAGATGATACCACCTGCCAGCATATTTTTTAGAATAGTTGGAGCTGTATGATCAGGTAGGATAAACGAACTTTCGTGTATAATATTTGGAAATGACATAGTTGGAAGCAGACACTGACAAGTTAAGGCAGGCTTTTCTTCAAACTATAATGTCCAGCTGCAGCCATCAGCTGTGTCCTGGCATTGGTAATTTGATCAAAGGGGACACCAAAGTCCATGATATTATTAGTTAGAAAGACCATGGTTCCAGCCAGGCGTGGTGGCGCACACTTGTAATCCCAGTACTTGGGAGGCTGAGACTGGAGGATTGCGAGTTCGCGGCCAGCCTTAGATACTTAGTGAGGCCCTCCACAACTTAGTGAGACCCTGTTTCAAAATAAAGAATAAAAATCTGGGCGTGGTGGCACAGACTTGTAATCCCAGCATTCGGGAGGCTGAGACCGGCCAGCCTCAGCTACCTAGTGAGGCACTCCGCAACTTAGTGAGACTCGGTTTCAAAATAAAGAATAAAAAATAGGGCTGGGGGTGTAGCTCGGAGGTAGAATGCCCTTGGGTTCAATCCCCAGTACCGCAAAAATAAATAAATAAATAAATAATAAAGAATAAAAATAGGGCTAGGGTTGTAGCTCTGAGGTAGAATGCCGCTGGGTTCAATCCACAGTACCGCAAAAAAAAAAAAAAAAAAAAAAGAAAGAAAGACCATGGTTCGTTGGTGCCTGTGAAAGTCTGTCCCAAAACTGCTCCTACAGGCCTCTGTTAACACACACAGAAGCAGGCCTGGTCGCTCACTCTCTGTCATGCACGGGAATATACTGCCTGATGTGGAGGAAAAAGATCCAGCTAAGAGCTTTAAGTCTGGCTTGGAAGTAAAGCACTAGTCTTCATTCCCCAGCTCTATCACTGATTAGCTGTGCTGCTTTGAGCAAATTACTTACCCTCGCTGAGCCTCATGTCCTCAGGTTTGAAGATTATCCCTGCCCACAGGAAAGCTGTGAGTATCAGGGGGAATCTAAATGCCAGTGTAGTTTCTCATACTTGCTGAACCTTATTTCAAAGAGAACTAACAAGCGAAGGATAACTCGTTTCCACCCTAACAGAGCAATAGACACTGAAAACTCCTCAGATGATGTGGTGCTTCCTGCCTGGCAAACTGAGTTGTTTGCAAGAAGGAGATTAATTTTGCAGAAACCCAAAATACCTACACAGGTAGCACCGTGTTCTCTTGAGACTAAAAAAGCAAAGCCACACATTTTTTATTGTTTTACCACTATAGAATTAGGAATAGGCTGTTTCTGTCTGACTGTCAGCCTGCCCCAGGTTTGGTTTAGTTTAGTTTTGTTGACAATAACTCTTTTTTTAATAAAACATGCGGTTTAAAACAAATCTTAAAAAAAAAAAAAAAAGGCAAAAACAAACTCACTGGCGACAGTAGAGTGGATGGAGCCCGACGCTTCCCAGCTGTCTGCGGGAACCTAGGGCAGCCGAGCTTTCTCCAGGGCCCAGAGTCCCTGTGGCCCCGGTCGGTGCTGGCACCATGGTTTGCTTGGGTCACCAAGACTCTGCATGCCGAATCCTCCAAGCACCCCTCAAGCAGCCGGAGACCTAGCCTGGCCCGGGTTTGGCTTCCACTCTTCCAAAATAGTTTCCAATTAAGTCAAAAGAGAAGGAGGCAGGGGTGCCGCGCCGAGGCCCGGGGTCCAGCCCACGCCTCCGCCTCAGAGCAGAGCGACTCCTTTGGCCTGCTCCACGCTTACACTGGGACTTCCCTTCCAGGGCGTCTGATGAAACCGTGAACACTCGGGCGCCCGCAAGGCTTCGGTGTCTTGCTTACGGGCGTGTAACGTTGGCTCCAGGCAGGCTCGCAGGGAGTTAAGGCAAGCGGGTGGGACCCCGGAGAGTCTCAGCACCCCCATGGGAACGCTGGGCCATCCCTCAAAAGCTTTGCAGCCTGGAGCAAGCAGCGGGGAGGGTCTCCTTGCCTGTCCAAAGTCTCCGCCTCCAGAGCCACAGTAAGGACCTGACAGTGGGGAAGAAGCAGGGATGTGGGCTGCCGTCCCTGTCTGCCACTGACTCGCTACTTTGAACAAAGTATGTGAGGTCTCGAAAGCCCGTATCCCTCGTCCAGAAAAATGGGCTCAGGAGCGTCAACCTTGGGGGTCAAGCATCGCCTGAAAAGTGCGGGTCCCCAGCCGTACACAGGAGCATGGGCGACTTTCCTGTGCTGGAGGCCAGTGGGTGCCCGGGTACGTGCTGACCCCAAGGAAGGCAGGCGCTAGCCATTTCTGATGAGACCACTGTGGGCTGGGGCATGGTCACAGGCCCAGGGAGGAAAGACACCAGGATGTTGACAGCCAGCCACCCTCCCGAAGCCACCCGCAGGCACAGTCTGCCTGGAGAGGAGGCATCCCCCGTCCCTGGGCCACAACAACAGCAGGTTGGGTGTTTGTTTGTTTGTTTGTTTGTTTTCGGTACTAGGGATGGAGCCCAGGAGCATTCTACCTCCCAGCTACACCCCCAGCCCCATTTTTTATTCTTTATTTGGAAACAGGGTCTCACTAAGTTGTGGAGGGCCTCACTAAGTAGTTGAGGCTGGCCTCAAACCCGGATCCTCCAATCTCAACCTCCCAAGCACTGGGATTACAAGCATATGCCACCACGCCCGGCTTAGTACATCATTTTTAAGGCTATGTCTGCCAAACATCAGCTGAAATGCTGAGTTCACAAAACATGAAATGATAGCATGCTTGGAAAATATTGTCAAAGCTGCATGTTTCCTAAACAAACAAATCAACCCTGAAGCCGTCTGGGGCTTGCGTGCATGAGAACCTGGAGAAATTTGGGTGTAGGTTGTGGGATGTCTTAGAGTGCTAACTTAGAAAAGCAAGAATGAGCTGGAAGTGTTAGTACACACCTGTAATCCCAGTACTTGGGAGGCTGAGACAGGAGGATCACAGGTTCGAGGCCAGTCTCAGCAATTTAGCAAGACCCTGTTTCCAAATAAAAAAATAAAATAGGGCTAAGGGTCTAGCTCAGCGGTAGAATCCCCCTGGGTTCAATCCCCAGTACCAGGAAGGAAGAAAGGAAGGAAGGAAGGAAGGAAGGAAGGAAGGAAGGAAGGAAGGAAGGAAGGAAGGAAACAGTCGTTCTAAGTGTGTCTCAATGCCCTCTGCCTCCCTTACTTGTATGGGCTATTTTGAAACATCTATCACTAGCTCTTTATAAGAAAAAGCTGAGAAGCTCATAAAGAACTAATACACCTGGAGAAACACCGGCCACTTTTCTGCATAAAAACTTCTACTCTGATGGGAGTCAAAATGGAGTCTTTGAGCCACTCTCCGGGGAAAGCTTCTCATCTCTAGAAATGCACCAGCTCACCAAAGCTGGTCCCAAATGCTACACTCTAAGGAGCCTTTGCTTTCAGCAGACTAAAGCCAGCTTTGGCCGAGTTCCCGTTCACACAGGCCAATTCCTGTCCCTTGACCAGCAGTGTGCCTGCCGGGCAGAGGTAACCAGGGTGGCAGGCGGCCTCCGGATCCCAGCCACCATTGCCTGCCCCCATAGGGCCTGCGGGGGAGGGGGTGTCACAAAGCTCTTTTCCAGATCCGGAAAGGAGGGCTTCCCCAAGCTCAATCTGCCCCATTTCTTTTCAAGTGACACATTTGCTCAGCTTTCTGGTTGCCCTTTGTGCAGGAGACTCAGCCTGTCCTTGCTCTGACAGGAGACCCAAGCACCAAGTCTCCCATGTTGGGGGCAGAGGGCCATCCTGAAATGGGCTCAGCCCCCTTACTCTGCTAGAATCGTTTGTAATCACAATGGTTTAATACCAAAAAAACTCTAAGCATCCTCTCTGCCCTGCAGTGGGGGAAAAAAAATACAAGTCTACTTGGCTTCATCAAGAGTACTTTCCAACAGGAAAACACATCTCGGGATGGAATCTGAGTCTAAAAATAACTTCCCATCGTCTCTGTCTCTTTTGCGGTGTCAAATGTGTGGACACACCAACTGGGCAGAAGTGGGAAACACAAGCCAGGCTTGTTTCTGAGAAACCCTGAGTGACAACCATTTGCTCCTCTGGTTCGGGGCTATCATGATATCCAGGAGAAATGCAGTTCCTGTAGAATTAGGCCCAGCACGTGCCTCCGTGTCTCCTCTTGGGAATGACTGGGTTATTTCTGCCCACAACCTTACCCGGTCTCAGGGTTCTCACACAAGTTATGGAGCAGTCAGTCAACTTTCAGATCGTTAGTGACACAAACATGCACGTCACAGAAAGTGCTCTCTGCACGTTGGTTCATTGGCATTTCTCTGTTTCAAGGGTTGACTTGCTTTCCCCAGTGGGAATATTTTTTAAGGTACTTGGATTCTTTATCCATTTTTACTTTGCCAACTTTCTGTAACTTTAAATCTGGGTGAAAGGATTTGTTCTCTTCCTGGGCTTGATAAGTCTGAGAATTTATTACTTTAGTTTCTTTTTTTATTTAGAAAATTATTGAGAAATATCTCCCGGCCCTGTCTGAAGAATCCTTTGGAAGCTATGCACCCTCCACCCCAAAGCATACATTGTATGCAGTATTTGAAGGGTAATTCCAGGGTATTTTCATATGCTTTTGTCCCCATCCATGCCCCAAGGAGCCCCGGGTTTGAAAGTCTCAGATCAGAAGGCAAATCCAGGTCCAAGTACTAAGAAATGACAGTGCTTCCACAAGAGGAGAGGGAGGAGAAAGCACTGCAAACATGCTTCACAGAGACCCAGCTAGACTGCAGGGAGATGCATTGAAGAATAAACCTGCTGCGAGCAGAAAGGCTTGTTGATAGCCAGGTGTGGTGGCGCACGCTTGTAATCCCAGTACTTGGGAGGCTGAGACCGGAGGATCTGGGTTTGTGGCCAGCCTCAGCTACTTCGTGAGTCCCTCCGCAACTTAATGAGATCCTGTTTCAAAATAAAGAATAAAAAATAGGACTGGGGGTGCAGCTTGGAGATAGAATGCTTCTGGGTTCAATCCCCAGTACTGCAAAAAAAAAGAAAGAAAGAAAGAAAGAAAGGCTCGTCGATGCCCAGACCAGCTGCTCCTCCTTGGCCTCTGTTTCCGGATCCCTGTCCTCTGCCTAACTCTTGGCACTGCAGACCCAGGGCGTGGGCCTCAGCCTCTCCTCGCTCCATCTCCACTATGACCTGGGTCATCCCACCCAGTCTGTACACCACTGATTCTCAGATTCAATCTAGGGCCCCAGCTCCCCCACTGGCCCCTGGACATTTCCACCAGAGTATCTCAGAGGTTTATCCAACCAGATGTGTAAACCAACCCCTGGCTCCTGCTACTCTCTGGTACCTGCACCTCCTCCAGATGCTGCAGCCCAAGGCGGCAGGCATTTACTTTGCCAGAACCACTTCCAACTGTTTTCATGCCTACACCCAACCCTTACGATCCTGTCTGCAAACCTTCAAAATACATCTACCTATGACCACGCCCTGTCCCTTCTGGACCAAGCTGCCATCTCCCCTCGCTGACCTCCCGCAGGGCATCCGCTAGTGGAAGGCAGTGGCCCTACGCACACAAATGCCCAAAGCTTGCTGCGAAATTCCAAGTCTCTTACTTTGACCCCGGGTTACCTGAACCATGACGCCTGGCTCCCCTGCGCCTCTTCCCTGCAGTCTCCTCTGTGCCTGCCCTGTTCCTCCAACGGGCCTGCAAGGTCTCACCTTGGAGCTGTGCGTCCTCAACTCCTGTGGCCAGGGGGGAACTCTGTGTCTCCCCTTCTGCTCTCAGCTGTGTGTCCCTTGGTGAGAAAGGCCCAGCCTGCCCCCTTTCCCCTTGATCTCTGTCCATTTCTTTTGCTTGATTTGCCTCACAACGCTGATGAGTGTCTGACCATTGCGCACATCTGCCCGCTTGCTAATTGACTTTTCGCAGGAACGCAGGTCCCAGGAGGACAGGGACTTTGTTTGAAGCACGTTCACTGCACAGTCGGCTCTCGCTAGGCCTTTATGCATAAATGACTGAGGCTCTTCCAAAGCAGCACAGAGAGCCCGCCATGTCAGAGAGAGGCGGGACCCTATTGTACCCAGCAGTGCCCGACTGCCACCCTGTGATTTAGCGATCACTGGGGTCTCCGGCTCAAAGATGGCACCCTGTTGAAGCAGGAAGAATCGGCGATCCAACGCTAGATTCACTGGAGATGCTGGGACTTTGGAAAATACAAAAAGGTGCTGCTGTCAAGGGGAAATATATGCGTTATTCTATTTAAACTAAATCTGAGGGAAGTATTAAATGCCCCTGGAAACTTCTGGAAACACAATCCCACCTGGCAGCCCGAGGCAGACAAGGGTCCTCTGTGTGGCCTGCGTGAACATGGCTTGGTGCAGGTGGCCGTGCCGCAGGCCTGCTGTCTCCTTGCGTCCCTCTGCCTGGGTCCCCCCCGCCCCCGGAGAACTACACAGTCCTTGCAGTAGCCGGGCCTCATCGAGGCTGCAGCCCAGGCGGTCACCTCCAAACACTCCCCAGCCGTCGCACACTCCTCATGGGGATCTGGTGCACTGACGGGCTCAAGCATCCGTTTAATCCACATTCTCAAGGAGAGCAAACAGAAATAGCCAAGGGTCCTAACCCCTTTGACCACCAGAGTTATGGTATACCCTTCACCAGTGGGTCTCCAAGCGGAGTCCAGGGACCCTGGTCCAGCAACACAGTATCACCTGGGAGCTGCGGAGGACGCAAGTCCTCAGGGCCCAGAACTAGCTAATCAGAAACTCCGGGGGGGCCTGTCAGTCCTCCATGTAATGGTGAGGTTTGTGAGTTACCTCCCCAAGCCAAGCTTCTGCCCGGACGTGAATTCCCAGCCCTTCAGAAGATCCAGATAAGCCTCAAGCCAGCGAGCTGCAAGCCGGGTCTCCATGGATCCCACTTTCAAGCCCGGCTACACCTGCAGTTTTCCATTAGTCAATAGGACTCTTCAGGGAAATTAATCTAAAGGAGGCATTAGGAATAATAGGAGAGCTTCAGCTTCCCTCATCAGGAACATAGCCAAATTGTCCTCAGCGCAGAGAAGGAACAATGCGGGGGACCTTTGAAAGAGATGGTTTAAATCAACCAGCAAGAAGCCAGTGGTTAAGAACCTATCATCTTTGCTTTGAGGGTTATGACCCCAAAAAAATGGCTTATAAGTGTTACTTTTGGCCAGATGTGATGACACAGGCCCGTGACCTCGGTACTTGGGAGGCTGAGATAGGAGGATCCCGCAGGTTGGAGAGCGGCCTCAGCAACTTAGGGAGACTCTTCACAACCTTGTGAGACCCTGTTTCAAAGTAGAAAATAAAAGCCAGGCGTGGTGGCGCACACTTGTAATTCCAGTACTTGGGAGGCTGAGACAGGAAGATCTGGGTTTTTTATTTTATAAAATAAAATAAAGTGCCTGTTCATGTTAAAAAAAAAAAAAAAAAGTAGAAAATAGAAAAAGGACTGGGGGTGTCACTCAGAGTAGAATGCCCCTGGGTTCGATCCCCAATACCATGAAAAAAAAAAAAAAAGAAAGGTTATTTTTCCATATAGCATTTCCAAATATTCACTGGAATTGTCATCTTTTTAAAAAATGAATCTGTTATATACAAAAATGCAAAAAAGGGAACTTCCCAGCGAATGCTCAAAATGCAAAGAATTCGGAGCAGCCGAAAGGACTCACAGACACTGGCTCGCCAAGACGCCCGTGCGGGCATTCCCGGGGCCGCAGGTTTGCGCCTCTGTGGGTTTTTGGAAGCAACCTACAGCCGAAACTATGCCCATATCCAGCGGGGTCCGCGTGTCACTTGATTCAGGGAGAGGCATAATAGGGCATTCTCGAATCCGAGCTGTAAATGGCCTTTCTGTCTCCTCCCTCGTGCATCTGGGGCAGTGAGCGTTGCATTAAAATGCAGCCAGAAAAAATGTCCCATAAAGAACTTTATTGACAAAAAGGTAAATTTTTAACAACCCTTCAGTAGCCCCATTCAGGCGGGGCAGTATGTCATGCGAGTAGGATTTTCAGGGCTCTCTTAGTAATTCCGTCTTCAAGGAGTGTGTTCAGTTCCAAGAGAACCCAACTGCAAAACGTTCTTGAGCCATGGTGGTCTGTGGTGGGTGGCTGCTCCCGGGGGCGGGGTGGCCACCTGTCCTGGGGCGACACTTCCCTTCCACGCAGAACCCTGCAGCCAAGGGGACTGAGATGTCGCTGGCACGGTGCACACCGGGTCTTCTGAACCTGCCCAACTCACTCGGAGCCTCACGACAAGGCAAAGGCCACATGGCCAACAAATGCCACCACAGAGTCACACAGGGTCCTGGCAGAATAAGGCTTTTCTCTGCAAAATAGCTGCAGGAATCTACAGAACAGAGGGTGTCTGCATCCCCTGCACGAGGAAGGCCATACAAGGCCCTGAGAGGCCGCCTCTCCTCCCTGCCGGTCTTAGGAAGCCCACAGGGGTGGAGCATGTGGAAGGTTCCAGCCCAGAGGAGGCAAGTATGCAAATCATAAACGCAGGCCTCACAGAAGATCAAATACTGTGCTGTTTGCAGGAGGAGGAGGAGGAGGAGGAGGAGGAGTTAAAGTCTGAATCCCAGCAGGGTTGTAAGACAACAATCAAGGGGAGACAAGGTCTCAGGGACTTTGGGGACATTGGGTGGATTACAGTTATGGGGGTGAGTCCTGTGCATGTACCCAAACACTAGATCAGCCTTAAAAACAGATAGATCACCGGGCATGGTGGTCCACGCCTGCTATTCTGGTACGAGGAAGATTGAGACAGGATTGCTGGCTCAAGGCCAGTCTTGACAGCTTAGAAAGACCCTAGGCAACTGTGAACAAGACCCTGTCTCAAAATAAAAAATGAAATAGGGCTGGGGTATGGCTCGGAGGTAGAATGTCCCCGAGTTCAACCTCTAGTACCAAAACAAACAACAACAACAAAAAACCAACCAAAACAAAATCCCAAATGGATCTAAGTCCTATCTCAAAGACTAAGTCCAGGCACTGGTGTGAGGTGACAAATAAAACCATTTTTCTGGGATTCGGATCCAGGCCAAGCTTTCTTCCAGAGCCCTGCCCTTCTTCTCCAGACAACACTGATCTTCCAGGGCAAGCCTCCCAGCCTCCATCTGAAAACAGAAAGAAATCATTGGGAAAGATGAAAAGAAGTATTTAAAACTCACCTGATGTCAAGCCTGAGATTTTAATCTTTCAATAGAAAACATTCAGAATAGATGAATATAAATATAGTATAAATATAAAACAACAACTCCACTCGCAAACTCATCTTGAGCTCGGGCGGCCATCTGGACCGTCAGACAAGATAGTGGTGTGACCGCCAGGCCACCGGGTGCGGCGAGGCCCCAGCACATGCCCCTCACCGCCTGGGTCGGTACGGTGGACAGTAGACATCGAGACCCAATTGTTTGTGGCTACACAGGCCAAAGACGGAGGCATGGGGCAGAAAGGTCTTTTCCACACTTCGTACACGTGAAGTGATCCCTGGCGCCACTGCCGGGCACCGTTCACTTTTGGCCACGGCCTCTTTCACTTGGGCATTTTGTTGTTGCCAGTGTCAGCTGAGCTGACCTCGGTTCAAAGACGGGTGACCTTTTATTCACAAAAGTCCCCCGATTCCTTATCACCCGAACACCAGCTTTCTCTCTCTCTCTCTCTCTCTTTTTTTTTTTTTTTTTTGGTACTGGAGGTTGAACCTTTACCTCTGAGCTACACTCCCAGCCCCTTTTTAAGTTTTTATTTTGAAAAAGGGTCTTCCCAAGTTGTTGAGGCTGTCTGGCCTCAACCTGCTATCCTCTTGTGTTAACCTCCTAAGTACTGGGATTACAGGCATGTGCCACCACGCCCAGCTAAGAATTTTAGGTTGTGTTTATTTTTAGCAGGGAGAGTAACCTCTTCACGGTTTTTTCGTTTTGTTTTTGTGGTCCTAAGGACCGAACCCAGGGCCTCACGCATGGGCCTGGTAGACAAGCGCTCTACCGCTGAGCCACGTCCGCGGTTCTCACTGAGGTCTTCTTTCAGCGAGCGTGGGCTCCCTCCTGGTTCTTAAACCAGATCAGGGTTGGGTGAATGGGCGTCACTTCCCAAGAACAGCAGCCAGAAGCCAGAGTGAGGGCCCCTAGGTTTTAACCAGAGATGAGATTTCATTTGTGATTTTTACTTTCTGATGGGAGTTGCAGTTTTTCTTCAAAACTACACAAGCGCGTTACTTGCTTCCTCAAGCGCACAGAGAACTCAGGGGAGATCTGTATATGGTTCCTCCCCTGGACTCAGCCGGAGAAACTCACTGAGGCCAGGCCAGATCTCTCCTCCTGCTCTCCAGAAATGGCAGTTCTGGGTGCCCCTACTGATGGTGCCACCACGTAGGGAGACAGAGGCAAGGGAGGTCACTGGCCAGAGTCCTCGCTCATTGGCCTGGGTTCCTTGGAAGTCTGGGGCTCTGGACCTCTGCACTCTCCCTACCTTTCTCTTATGCTGGGTTTGAGGCCCCTGCAGCTCACCGTGCCTCTGCCCCAGGACAGAGGAAAAGTCCTAAGCTGGCACTGAGAACCCCCAGGGTCCAGGATGTGCAGCCTGGGCCTGGGCCAGGAGACCACAGGTCAACAGGAAGCTCCAGGCCTGTTATAAAGATTATCATAAAGCTGGCGTGGTGGCGCAGGCTTGTAATCCCAGTACTTGGGAGGCCGAAACTGGAGGATCTGGGTTTGCAGCCAGCCTCGGCTACTTAGTGAGGCCCTTCGAAACTTAGAGAGACCCTGTTTCAAAATAAAGAATTAAAAGTAGGGCTGGGGGTGTAGCTTGGAGGGAGAATGCCCCTGGGTTCAATCCCCAGTACCAAAAAAAAAGAAAAAAAAAAAAAGATATAATGTTCATGATGACCCTGGGGTGTGGGCACAATTCCACTCTGGAGACGAGGAACTCAGCGTGCAGAGAAGTGAAACGATTGCCCAGTCCTGCAGCTGGGGGATCTCGGAGCCAGTGAGGCCCTTGCTGGCGACACCCAGCCTAGTCCTTCCCTCTTCTCAGGAAGCTTCGCGAAGGGCCGAGGGTCACAGAGACGCCGCAGGGGTTGCCAGGCTGGGCGGGAAGTCAACCTCCAGAAACCCAGTCCCTGAACACCTGACATTCTACGAGTTCATGCACTAAGAGGTCCACTTCCAGAAATGAGTAAAAGCCAGGGGCGGTGGCATGCATCTGTAATCCCAGGGACTCAAGAGGCTGAGGCAGGAGGGTTGCAAGTTCGAGACCAACCTGGGCAACTTGGAGAGAGAACCTGTCTCCAAAGAAAAAAATAGGAAGGGCTGGGGATGTAGCTCAGCAGTAGAAAGCCGCTGGGTTCATCCCTAGTAATGCAAAACAAACAAGAAAGCAGACCAAACTGTGAAGAGTGGTGTCCCAAAGGCAGACCCCAAGCGGCAAAGGTGACTTGCCCTCCCTCTCCGCACTGTGCTATGCATCCCTTCTTAGCGCTTTCCTGCCTTGTTTAATATATTTCTTAAGTTTTAAGGGAGCGCACACTGACGATGTGCCAGCTCAGTACCGCAGCGTGTGAGGCCCAGGTGGGTACTGCCCACCCATCGCTTCTGACACTTGTCATTTGTTTGTGTTGGAAACAGTGGTGCCTCCCTCTCCCACCCCACCCCCAAAGTGAGCCAGGCCACACCCCCGACAGACAGGACTCAGCACAGCACCTCTCGTTGGCTCAGAGACCTCTGGCTGCGCTCCCTGGGCTCTTCTCCTCCCGGGTGGTCAGAGGGGCTTCCTGAGCTAGAATTCGGACACCAGACAGCTGGGAGATCTTGGCCAAGTCATCTAACCCCTGGGCCTCTGTTTCCCCATCTGTACTGGAGCTAGATCTTGATCCCCCAAGTCCCTTCCAAATTCGAGACCCCCACGATTCTAATCTTGGTGGTAAGAGGCTGGTGGACCGAGAACTGCTTCCCAGCGTTGCCTCTGGCCGCTCGCCTCCGTGGGCCTTCTGAAGGGGGTAAGCAAAGCCAAGGGGACCGCAATCTGGGGTGCTCTGCAGGGGAGGGGCTCCCCTTCCCAAGCATCTCCCGTGGAGACCATGGGTCCTGCTCCCCACCCGGGGCCAGAGCTTTTCTCCGGCAGGAAGTGGGACTCGGCCCAAGGTTGGCTGCCGGGGCCTGGGAATTTGCACTCCCGAATGTGGCCCGGGTGGGGAGTGTCATGTGCCAGCCTGCAGCACTCCCGGCGCCCGGGCCCCGCTGCCAAGGGCTGCTTTCACCCGGCTGAAAGGGGCCGGGCCCAGCACTTTCCCACAGCCCCTCTCTGCTGGAAGAACGCGAGCGTTGGCAGTCAAGCAAAGGACTCATTTCAGTCTTCCTTTACTTTCTTGTCCGCTCTTAATCCTTTCTGGACTGAGGAAGGCCTACCCCAGCGGCCAGGGCTGCGTCCCTGGTGACCACTTAGGGGAAGACCCCACACCAGGCTGACCCTCCCACCGGGCCTTCCTTCTGTGCCTTATGCTCCTTGGGGCTCCGGACTTGGTCTCTGATAAATCTTAAAAGATTGGAACTGCTACTGCTTTGGGGAAGGAGGGATGATGGCACCTTGGTGTGTGTGTGTGTGTATGTGTGGTGTGTGTGTGTGTGGGTGTGTTACTGGGGATTGAACTCAGGGGCATTCTACCTCCAAACTATACTCCCAAGCCCTGTTTTTTATTCTTTATTTTGAAACCGAGTCTCACTAAGTTACGGAGGGCCTCACTAGGTAGCTGAGGCTGGCCTTGAACCTGAACCCGGATCCTCCAGCCTCAGCCTCCCAAATGCTGGGATTACAAGCGAGCGCCACCATGCCCGGCTCAGCTCTCTTTTTTGTTTGTTTGTTTTTTAATTTTGAAATAGGGCTCTGGCTAGGTTGATGAGAGTCTCACTACTTGCCGAGGCTGTCCTCGAACCTGTGATCCTCCTGTCTCCGCCTCCCAAGCCCTGGGATTACAGGCGTGGACCGCCACGCCTGACATAAGAGGGCATGTTTTAAAAACATTGACTCTCACCATGTAAGACAAATATGAGCTGCAAAAGGTCTCTCTGGATTCTAACTTGCTGTGTTGGATTATCGTCCGCTCTGGGTCATTTCTCTCTCACCAGGAGTGCGTTAAACCTGCCCTGGGAGGAACTGTGGAGCCCGCCCGCCCTCTCACACGCCCAGGGGCGCCCACCCGACACAGCAAGGAAGCTAGGAGCCCTGCACACAGCAGCCGCCCTGCAGCTCACGGGTACACACACACACACACACACACACACACACACACACACACACATACACACACCCCTCCCTTTTCCTAACACCACTTGTTTCTCTCTTCTTTTCCTGTTTCCTTCTCTGTGGTCTACTTCAAAGCTTTCCAGTCAAGTTCCTGGGCAGTTTAAAGATCCGCAAAAATAGAGTAGCAATCTCCTCCGGCCTGGAGGACTCTCGGAGGGACAAACAGGGAGGGGGGTGTTGGGTCCCTGTCACCAGGCAGGCCCCGGAGGGCGCAGGGGCCTGCGGGTCTGCCCAGGGCCCGAGGTCCAGGGCCCCCGGCCTGTGCCGCTCTCCAGCAAACCACCCGAGCCGCCTCCAAGGAGCCTCGCTGAGCTGGGTAGCAAATGCTCCTCTCCCTGGAAGACTCAGGTCCTCTTCCCTCGCAGCTTACAGGAAACTCTTGGGCGTCCTGATTCTCCAAGGGACAAGGACCTGATCTAGAGATTGCGCTGAGCTGCGGGCTCAGAGCTTCTGCCCCTCTCCCACCACAGCCGGCCAGGGGAGCTCCTCAGGGCAAGGGTCAGAGCCGGCACCCTAAAAGAGACCACACCCTCGCCGGAATGGCTGACACAGGAAGGTCGGGAGGCCAAGACTTCCCAGCAGGGAGGGAAAGGTAAATGCTCCCGCTGCTCTGATTTCACCCCGGGGTATTCATCCACAGGAAGTGAAAACATTCACGCACAAAATGACTTAACCAAAAGAGTCATCGTAGCCAAAAAAATTATAAACAGGCCATGTGTCCCTCGATAGGAGAATGAAGAAACAAGCCACCACGGGGCTGGGCGCAGTGGCCGTACCTGTCATCCCAGCTGCTCGGGAGGCTGAGGTGGGAGGATCTCTTGAGTCCGGGAGTTCAAGGCCAACCTGGGAAACATAGCAAGGAGACCTGGTCTTAAAAGCAAAATAAAATAAAACCAGTAAGTCACAGTATGCTCAGAGGAGGGACGGATGGAATCGAAGGGGGAGAGTTACTGATACTTACACGACCATGGGCAGAACCCAGGCTGAGCTAAGCCACAGAGAATGTGCCCTTGAGTGCATCCGCAAAAAGTTCTAGAGCGGGTGAAACAATCTATGGTAGAAAATCTGGGAAAGGACGCAAGGCAGCCCGATGGGGTGATGAGAATGTTCTAGATCTTCATAGAGGTTTAGGTTATGGAAGTTTGTATACATGAGTCAAAAAAAGATCAGCCAATGTTCATGAGTGTTTCATTGTACATTGTTCCGCTAAAGGGGAAAAAAAAGCTATAACATGTTGGCAAAAACAGTAGGGGTTTTCCTGGAAGTTAGGGGAGAACACAGTCCAGTCAACCGGGTTCCGCAGTCCGCAGGGACTGCATGGAGGTTCAAGTGTGGTGGGTAAGCACGTACCCGACCCGCCACCTCGGGAAGAAGCGCTGGGAATCCAGGGTCAGGACTTCTTGGGACGGGTGGCTTGGGATCGGTGCAATCCTCAAAGGTGACTAAGCCGACCCCGTTGTGCTTCCTCACCCAAGGCCACCAGCAAAGTCAAGTTTTACTCACCACTCTCAGAAACGTTCACGCTCAAATACCTCAGTGTAGCAAGAGACAGTGGGCAAGATCA
>PVLC010020993.1:0-26742 GCA_004027655.1 Graphiurus murinus
AAAAAAAATAGGGAATCATGTTTAAGTAAGAGAGCAGCATGATCAGATTTTGTTTTATTATTATTTTTTTATTGGTGCATTGTAATCATACACCTTTGTTACGTACAAGCTGGTAAAGGCATACATGCACACATTTCTCATTTAACCCTTCCCCAATTCCCACCCCATTCCCTCGCCCTCCCTCCTTCTCAAGTTTAGTTTAGTGATTGACTTTGATATGTTTGTGAAAGTACATCATGTGCATTAGGGTGCTTCCCTCTCCCATAGGTTTGTAATCCATTCATCTGTTGATGGACATTTTGGCTATTTCCATAGTTTGGCAGTTGTGAATTGTGCAGCTATAAACATAGATACACATGCATCAGTCTGATAGTTTGGTTTCCGTTCTTTTGGGTAGATACCCAGAAGTGGTATTGCTGGATCATATGGTAGGTTCATTCCCATTCATCTGAGGATCCTCCATACTGTTTCCCAAAGTGGTTGCACTAATCTGCAATCCCACCAACAATGTATTAAGGTTCCCACTTCTCCACACCCTCACTAGCATTTGTTGCTGTTTGTGTTTTTCATGATTGCCATTCTGATTGGGGTTAGGTGAAATCTCAAGGTAGTTTTGATTTGCTTCTCTCTGATTGCTAATGATGTTAAACAGCGTGAATGATGAATCAAATGAAGAGACATAATAGAGAATCCAACTCCATAGTAATGTAAGTGAGACACAATGGGCAACTGAAATAAGAAAGTATTATTGAAGAGGAAAAGAGGTGGACTTGAGACCGATTTCAGAGGTAGAAACAATAGATTTTGGTAACATAAGTGATATGAGAAAATGAGTAAAAGAAATGTACAAGCCACAATAATTCTTCATTTTTTTATAATAATGAATAGAAATATGGAAATGTCTCTTCTCCACCATTCCACTATTTCAGTCTTACAAATGAAGGAGGAGTATTTCTTCTACAAGATGCTCATTCTTCTCTTTCCAGGAAGGTGGGGACTGAGCCATGATTTCCATGATCTTATGTAATTTGTGTATAGAAAAGGGAAAAGCATATAGAGAGGTTTCTAGAAAGAAATGCAGGCATGCAGGTATGCCTTTATCTGCTGGTTTGATCCCTTATTCCCTTAATTCCTTCACAGTGATAACTGCAAATGCATACCACTCTCCTCATGCCCATTTCTACCCTGCTCACCATCAAAGCCACCTTCCCAGCTAGTTGGAGGATCTCCAGCAGCTCCACACTTTCTGGGCATGAGCATGGCTTTGGTCTTGGTTCCTGCTATTGGAAACCATCCCCATCTCCAAGAAGAAAACTAAATGTCTGAGGCTTTTCTTTTTCCTATATAAATCACTATTCTGTACATAAAAAGTTTGAGAATGAAAACATGTATGTTATATTCTTATATAGGTCATAGCTAAAGAATGTTTCTGGACAGGGAGGTACTATGCACAACTTAATTAATCAGAGTTCTGTATATTCTTGTGCTGTCAAATATAATGACCAAGTTTTCCTAAGCTTATTGCAGCCCAAACATCCTGCCAGGAAGAGATGTGGCCTCTTAAATTCATGAGGACATGTGTACTGGGTAAGCCATCTAGCAGAAGCCTATCTTTCATCAGCATTTCCATAAAAAGGAGGTTCTCATTTAAAGCATGTGAAGCTATTTGAGCTAATAGTTACCCATCATGCCCAACAAGGACAGGACTTGGATAAATGGCTCTGGTAAAACTTAGTCTCAACGTAGAGTTCTTCATTTAAGGAAAAATTGTACTACAGCTGCCGTTCTCCATGCCACACCTGATGAAAATGCCTACCCTGTGGTAGTGACTCAGCATGGCTTGATGGATACATTGGAAGTGCACAACAGACAGGAAAAGATGACATGACCATATCTTGGACTGTTCCTTTTGATAGAGTGTAGCATGTTGTTGTCATTAGCGGTCAGGCTACTGGTCAGAAACTGTGTTGATCAGTTTTGTTTGATGTAACAGTATGTTCTTTCCACATGTGTTGAGAGGAAAACTAGAGTAGGTAACAGTATTTGTCAGACTGTTTACCAGCTTCTCTGCTATGAGGAAGCTCATCTAAAACCTTCCTGGCATGCCTTTTCCTCGCTTTGAAGGACACAACTTTTTGTTTGTTTTGTTTTGTTTCTGTGGTACTGGGGATTGAACCCAGGGGCATTCTACTTTGAGCTACACCCCAAGCTCTTTTTTATTTTTTGGTTTGGAAATGGGATCTCACTAGGTTGCTGAGAGTTTTGCTATGTTGTTGAGCTAGCCTCTAACCCAGGATCCTCCTGTGTCAGCCTCCCAAGTACTGGATTACAAACATGAGCCAACATTCCCAGCAAGACAAATCCTTTTTAAAGGGGGATTTATTAGGACCTTTTAAACAACAGGAAAGCCTTAAGTGGACACCAGGATGCCCACTTGTGTTTAAAGCCCCAGAAGCTTATTCAATGGTGTCCCTTGGGCTCTTCACAGAGAGCTCCAGAAACTGCCTCCAGAGGATGGCTTTGACCATGAAAGCTAGCATGATTCTTTTTGTCACTCAAGACTTTGTGAGCTGTTGTTTCTGGGAACCCCTGCAGCATTACTTATTGGTAAACACAAAAACAGGTCATTCCATGCCTTTGCTGGCTTGCCCCATCTCTGGACAGTTTTTTTCTAATATCAATGATAGCCCTGCCATTCTTGAGGAATGAGACATTTCCTCCATTGTAATCCTCAAAATACCATGAGTATACTACACATGATTGTATAGTATTGTATAATCACAAGCATATGGGTTACTAGGTCATTGCTGTTGACCATTCTTGCACCCAGCATTTAATACTATGTTGACTTCTACTAATACTACACAACAGAATTTATCAGGCATCAAAATATAAAAATGATACAGCCTTTTATACATCATCTGTTGATTATTATGATCCAATTAAGATATTTTGTGTTACTGGCTTCCTTCCTTCCTATTATTAAATTTCTAGATTTACTCATTAGGAGACTTATATCCATTATCTTGCATCAGAATATGAATGCGTCCCAATTAACTTAAAGCAAATTCAAGAACATAGAAATATCTAGAGTTTTGGGGTTCTGTCTTGGTCAGTTTTGGAAGTCTGACACTTGAAGAAAGTTAATCACTTATTATACAACAATACTTAATTTTAGGAACTACATAATCAGACTTTGTTGTTCTATGGCTGACATCATTGCAGCCAATTATAAAAAAAAATAGCCCATCATATTTTTGCTATATGTGCTCATACCTAATAATAATTCTAGCCACACAAATCTTAATCTCTATTGCATCAATAGTAGTCCAAATTTTTTGACTAATCACCATGGGAAGAGCATAGTGCCAAGCAACTGACACTTATTGTTCTCCTTAATCCATACCATAATCATATCAAATAGATTCTATTATTATTTTCAACTTACAGATGAAAAAGTCTTAGAGAAGTTAAGATAATCATTAGACTCAAGTGTGTTTGACTCTGAATCAATGTTCTTCACAACCACATTTCTTGCTGAGTCATGTAGCTAGAAAGGCCTGGTCATGCTAGATGAGCCAGTTTGGCCCTGACTGCAATGAAGTGATAAAGCAGCTCCCTGCTGGCTGTTATTGAGGAGTAAAATGATTTGCCCATGAAATAGTAAATGGAGTCAAGGAGTCTTAGGTAGAGACTATTAACACATAAATCAGAGGGTTTGTTGTAGCATGAAGGGTCCTGGGTTTCAAATCAGCATAGCCACACCTTGTCCTTCCATGGTTAAAATGCCAGTGACTCTACCATCAAACCCTTTACTCCTCTCCTAAAGGATCTGGAACTTAGGAAAGAAGCCTGTATATAGTTTTGGAAGGACAGGCTAGGTTTATGCCATGGCCTTGAGGCATTACTTGAAGTGAACACCAGCCAAGGGCACATGAAGTGCTTCCAACACCACATTGTTTCCTTCAGACGCACCTGCATGGCAGTGCAAAGGGGTGCCAAGAAACTTGCTGAGAGTTGTAATTCACATCTGCATGTTTAATGCTCCCAACAGCTCTAGCTCCACTTTAAAGAAGAAGAAACTGAGACTCTGAGCAGGAAAATGATTTGCCCCTGGTGGGAACCAGTAAATGACTGTGGTGAGATGTGAATTCCAAGTGTAGTGCTTGTCTGTTCTCATGCTGCTTCCCAGGATGAAGGTTTACTTACACACTCCCTGAAATCTCATCTGAACACTGCTTCTCGCTGCTGTGAACTTTATTGACCTCTCTGAATGTTCAACATTTTGCTAATTTTCTTAACAGTATTTTAAAGGCAGTTTTTTCTTTTTCTTTAAGAATAATGTGCATCCAGGGAATAGATTTTTCAGAATTTCCAGTGTCCTGAGTCCTTAAAAGTTGAAGAAATCATTTGCAGCAACACAGTGTTGACAACAGGAACCCCAGCTACCATTTACCATCCTGGTACTTACTGAATGGGCCCTGGATCACATATTCAGGGAGCTTTAGTCTGTTACCCCTTTGCTTAGGATGTCCTATAGAATTGAGTTAAGTTTCTGTTGTTTCCTGCTGCAGATATTTGTGAGTCTGTGTGATTTGTTTTCTGTTAAACTGTCAGCCACAGAGATCAGGGATGGGGGAAAACCAACTCACCTTCCCTTTAGTGGTCTGACCAGTTTAAAAGAAGTAGGAGCCCAGAGAGATTTCTCACTTTCTGCCTCCCACTGTCAAAGGAGGCAGTGGATCCTGAGGTCTGTTTGAAAATGGCAGCTGCCTGGTGCCTCCGGGGCAGCCGAGTGGGACTGGTGAAAGGAAATCTGGCCGGCATAGACCCACAAGTGTCCCATTTCACTCTGAATTCAGGTAGGCCTGTTGAAGGTCCTGCACAAAAGCTGAACTAGTGACCTACAATTTGATTCCTTCGGTTTGGATGTGCAGACTTTGAAAGACTTTGCCTTCTGTGCTCTCTGCTTCTCCCTTAACTTCCCAGGCACGCCCCCCCCCCTCCATTTATTCACACAACATCCAATGCTTTGAACTGTAAGAATATCCTCGGGTTCAGAAGCCTCAGTGCATCCAGGTAAACACATCTTCCTCAGGGATTATTATTCCCTTTCCGATTAACGTCTCCAGACAGTGAAAACCATTTTGTATCACTAGAAATATCTTTATCATTAACAGCTTTATCCTGAAATGACAGCTCTAGTGTTTAAATTTTTCAGTGATAATATCAAAGTGAATAAACAGGGCAAGGGAGAATTTTCTTGAAAGAATCACTAGCAATAAATATATTTTATCCTTTGTAGCTACATGGCTGGCTCAAAGAGCATAAGTGAGGGAGAAGAAAAGCAAACGCAAACTGTAAGCTGGGGAAATGGACTCAGCTCCCTGAAACACTGCAGTGATAAAAACTCAAAGGAACACAAACTGACCCATGGTTTCCCTGCTATTTCTGATATCCTCCTCCTTTAAGCCAGCACAATCTTTCCACCTTAGTTCTGACTGATACCCTTAAGTCTGTGCATTTCTTTTACTTTTTTATCTCATTTAATTTTTTCAACCCGACATTGTATATGTAACATCCTATTGGGTATTTTCAATTACTTTTGGAAATAAATAAAACATATACTATATATGTATATATATATGTATGTATACATAAATTATACATTATATAGATTTACGTAAATATAAATAGATTAAGAATTAATAAAATGGTATTTAATTAGTAGTAATGGGCCTTTTCTTTTCTTTTTTTTTTTTTTTGCAGTACTAGGAATGGAACTCAGGGGCATTCTACCTCTGAGCTATACCCCCAGCCCTATTTTTTATTCTTTATTTTGAAACAGGGTCTCCCTAAGTTGCGTGGGCCTCACTAGGTAGCTGAGGCTGGCTTCAAACCCAGATTCTCCAGTATCAGCCTCCCAAATGCTGAGACTACAAGCATGCACCACCATGCTCGGCCCTTTTCTATTTTTGATTTGCATAAATGCAATTACTTTTCATCTGCTTATAATTCAAAAACCTAGGGATATTTCAAATATATAGTTCCACAGCCCAGACCTACTAAACCAGGGAATGTAGACTAATGTCAATAGTGATAAAATGGCAAGTGATTCCTTATTAAAATGATAAAAATCATTGCTTCTTGCTCGTTTATACATCTTTATCCATAAAATCACACATGAATTCATGCATTTGAGAATTTAGAAACAAAGTAAGCACATTTTCTCTTCTTAAATATCTCATTACTTTATGATTCTGTTGAGTCTTCACCATGCATAGTGAATTAATGCCAGTTGACCCTCTAAGAAAATTTTCTAGGCTCATACTTGGGGCCCTGTCATTGGCTACAGGTTTTCAGCTCCCCTGTCCTTTGTGTTGAAGTAGTCATTGAAATTCCAGTGGGGCTGGGTTGTACATGGAGCAAGGTGCACTACCTCTTAGCTAGGCTGGGGATATAGCACAACTGCAGAGTATCTATCCAACAAACAAAGTGTCATACTTGATCCCTAGCACTGTAAATATATCATTCAAGCAGCACTGATTCTTGAGATGTCTGTGCCATGTATATTCTTCAGAAAGATAGGCGAGGTTACTGTCAGAGGCCATATAGTCCTGGAATAGCTGTCTGCAGGTTTGAGAGCCAGGGAACCCAGTAGCTGCTTGGCCTGAGAAGTTGGAAGCCTCAGAACAAGGAAGACAAGGATGGAGCCCTGTGAGTCCAGGTTCAAAGGCTGAGGATCTAGAGTCCGCTGTCCATGGGAGATGCTGTGGCATAAAGCACACTAGCTCAAGAAGAATCAGACTCGGGCCTCTGCAGTAGCCTCTTCTCTCACTTTTCTTCCTACTGTATCTATCTCCTCCTTCCCTCCACCCCAGGCCTGCTCTCTCCCGCTGTAGTGCCAGTGATGTATGTGGCTTTTGTGGCCCAGGGCAGTTATTAGCAGGTGGTGACCTCTTGTTCCCTTTGTTGTCAGTACAAGGACCAACAACACCCCCTTGTTTTGTTTGTAATATTTTCCACACAGGGTCTGATCGATGACTTTAAATAAGAATAATTTCTTAACAACCCTCAGAATTCAAATGTTGAAATTTACCAAAGATCAACATTCTATGTAGCCAAGAGAAATAATATTAAAGTATGTATAAGAAAAATCCCCAAATTAATTGTAACACTCTTGACAATGCTACTTGGCTTCCATGTTGCAGAGTATTCTCTTTGGGTTTCATGTTTCTCAATCTAAGTCATTCTGGAGGAAATAATAAGGGGTTTTGTTTTTGTTTTTTCTCTTCTCTTCTCTTACCTCTTCTTCTTTCTCTTCTCTTCTTTCTCTCTAATGCAGATACCTGCTTGTGGAAGGATAGATTGGAGAACAAAAATAGTGACTGAGAAAATGTGTGTTATGAAGCAAAGGAGAGTTAAACAAGAACATTGGTGGTTTATGAGTAATTTGGCAAAAATAGTCTTCTCAGGAAGATCACAATTCACTTAAAAATCTCTCCACACTCACTCATGTATATCTCCAGGCTGCCACATTGCCTGGACTCCCCATTTGCTTCCATCTGCTTTTCCATGAACTTATTCTCTGTCCAGTTAGTTTTTATAGAATCTTAAACTTCAGAAATTCATTTATTTTATTTTCATGATCTAGAGACATTATAAAGCCTGGTTCTATTATTATTTTCTAAGACTAGTAAGCTATTAGGTATTATACACATGTATGTCTATAGACTGGGTGTGACGGATTTTTTATTTTTTAAAGAACTTGCCTTGAAAATATAATTCTTTAGATGAATCTTTATAGTACTAAAAGATACAGAGGGAAAGGCATCAAGTGATATATATACTTGCATAGGTGCATCATTTTGAATCTCACCATGATGTATAATTACAATGTATCAATATATGTATACCATTGAAAGGAAAAACAAATAGAGTTTATGCTCTAATGTAATTTGCAGATGCTTATAAAACCATACAATAAACCAGTCGGAACACTAAGAAGCAAATGACTCTGTTTATTCAGAATTGTCTATCCTTATGTAAAACCACTGTCACTTATAATCACTTATAGCATATGGTTGGCCAAGAATCTTTACACTGGCTTAGGATAAATATCTAAGGCTCTTTAGAAACATAGTTGCCTAAAAAGAGAAACATACTTGCCTAGGTTAGAATATCACAATCAAGAGGAAAACGCTAAAAGAAGGAATTTGTGATCCTGTAATTTTAAAATCTAACCATACTGCTTATGTAATACTATTTTTGTCTTATTTTTTTGTTTGTTTATTTGTTTGTTTGTTAGTGGTTGCTGTTCTTTTCCCATTACATATAGCTACTTGGAATATGTGGCTCTAAGTAAGTTTGGTCAAATAAATTAGACTTCAAACGTCATGCTGTAGGGGAAACAGTAAAACCAATATTTCCAATTAACTTCTCCCTATCTGTTTTTAACTTTCCAGACCCTTTGTTCTATATAATCAATGTTTTCCAAACCCAGTACCAGTATCACTTGGGAAGATCTTAAAAATATAGATTCACTATATATAACTTCATCCTACTAACTTGGAGCCTTCAGGTGTAAACTAAAAATGTTTATTTTAATGTGTTTGTGGAGAGAATTCTTATGGAACCATCAAAATGCCAGCACTAAGGGTTTAAGAATTAGTGAGCAGACCTGAAGGAGATGTGCTGAAATGCTAGGCAGAAACATAAAAATGACTTCTCTGTCCATATACCACCTAACTCGCCCCCCAGCACTCACACATACACACATCACGCAAAGTACACAAATACTGGGCAGGCTGTGTGTGCCTGAGGGGACAGGAACTGAACTAGAATATCCATGTCTGATCAGCCCCATTTACAGAAATAGCTGTATATAAATATCCTGTCCGAAATGTGCTTGACCTGCCAAAGCTCCGTTGTTTGCTTTTCCAGTTGAAGTCCTCAAAGGGCACTGTGCTTGGTTGAATTTGCTTTGCTTTCAACATTTCTGGCCTTTGGGCTATATTAGAGTCCTTCTGTCCTGGGGACCTTTCCAGGGCCTGCCTCCTCCAACAGAATTTCAATTGCCCTCTGTTGCTTACCTCCTATCTCCTTTCTTAGGACCATTCCAGAATCTTGGATTCACAAGAGTCCACTCTGCTCAGGCATACAGCTGCTGTTTGTGGACTTCCCTGGAAAGCAATCTTGATTAATTACACACTGGCATGAACATAGGGAACAGTGTGTGTGTGAGTGTGAGTGTGAGAGTGTGTGTGTGTGTGTGTGTGTGTGTGTGTGTGTGTGTGTGTGTGTGCCTCTGTGCTTACTTTCAGTCTCTCCAACCAACTAAATTATCTGGTTATTTTTCCCTGAGAAGATTTTAAAAAACAAATTGACTGATGTTTCATGACTTTACCTTAACATTTTGATTTGGTGTAAACAGGAGAGAAAGGTTAACAGGCGACTAATGAGCTGGAGTTAGCAGGGAGGGGAGTTCCTCCATGCTTTGGTTTTTATTAGTCAAGTACCTTGTCCAACAGCCAGGGTATCACCCTCTCTACTGTCTTTCCCTTCTAATTAAGTGCATTCTACACCTCAGGAAGCTTTTGTCTCCAGGGCCTTTGTTCACTCTACTGAAGAGGAGGGTTAGAACAAATATCACTAATAATAAGATTTAGTTCCAAATGGCTTCCACTTGTCCTGAGCTACAAGCATTTCAGTGGTAGCTTAATTTGTCCCAGGTTATTGAGAAAGGAACACTATGAAGTGTAGGCAGTGAGGCATCTTTTCTAGGTAAAGCTCTGCTCTGGGGCAAGCAGACTGCAGTCCACAGGCAAATGGGCAGGCAGGAAGCAGGTGGCCTCCAGTCCCCAAGTCAACCCTGGGGACAGAAGTCTACCAGAACTGGTTCACATTGCTCCACTGGCCATTTGAGGGAAACAGAGCCTTTCTTCATTTGGTCTACTTGGCTGATTAGCTGGGACTCTCCAGTCTGGCTATGTCACTTTGGAGAGATCTGATATCTGGGCCCATCTCTAATTTCCCATTTTAGACTTGTGAAAACATATTAACATATTTAATTGGCAATACAGTCAGTTTTAGGCCCCCTAACTTAAGAGAATTTTTTTTTTTTTTTTTTGCGGTACTGGGGATTGAACTCAGGGGCATTCTACCTCTGAGCTATACCCCCAGCCCTATTTTTTATTCTTTATTTTGAAACCGGGTCTTGCTAAGTTGTGGAGTGCCTCACTAGGTAGCTGAGGCTGGCCTCGAACCCGGATCCTCTGGTCTCAGCCTCCCAAATGCTGGGATTACAAGCGTAACTTAAGAGAAATTTTTGCATCCAATATTTACATATTTTTCACGTAGATCTGCATTTTAATTTACAGATGCTAGAGAAGTAACAGCCATTGTTTTATAATTTATCAGAGCTCTGGGTTTCACTCATGTCCTCTCATAACTTTTGTTGACCTGAGTGAAATCTTTGTTCTTCACAGTAGCTTAACTTACATAAAAACAAAAGGCAGGTCTGTGGTATATGAGGACTGCTCTAAATCAAACTTGTTCCTAAATGTTTCCAAAATTTCTGCTGAGAAAAGAAATATTTAGTTGTACAGATGAGCTCTATGTTGCACGTAACTGCAAAGAAACCCACACCTCTGTCACTCTAGCTTTAAATCATTTCTGTCCAATTAGTATGTGTGCATAGATGCAGTATTACTCCACTTTAAGATGTGTGTTCTTGTGTGAACTTGATTTCATACTGTGAGTGTTTCTCTCTTCTGGTTACTGCTGGTGTTTGAGTGGTTCAGTATTCCTTTCTGTTGGGTTTGTCAACAATCCATGAGTCTGATTCTGCTCCCCTCTTTGAGGATCTCATGTGAAAGCGCATGCAGTACTTTCTCATCCTTGACCCAATCCTGGAAGTTGTCCATACTCATTAGCTACCGGCATGTCCTCCCACAGGATTCATAAAGCACCAGACCCAGCCATGAACAAGCTTTAATTGCAGACTAACCATCTGGTTAATATAACCTACGTCTGCCAGCAGCCTTTTGGCAGTCTGAGGAGTGATTTTTCTAAGGAAAAATGAGAATTGCTCATCAAATGGGAGCAGGGAATAGATTTTGTTGAAGCCTTGCCACTTTGACACCTTCGGGTCTTCTAAGGCCAATGCCATACTTGGAAAAAAAGCATTGGTGTTACTGGACTTCACAATTCAAAGAGAGTTCAGTGTTCCCCGGAAATTTAAATCAATCTGGTATGGATTATTCAGACATTATTTTTTTTTTTCATACTAGCTCAGGATTCGAAGACAGCAATCTAAACAAATGACCTAAGGGATAAGAAATGACCAAATGTGGGCATGATTTCCTATGCAGTAAGCTGATCATAATTCCACAGTCTGGAATCAGCATCGTATCATAAAAAGTCATCATATGTAAAATGCCTAGTTCATAAGGTCAGTAAGGTGGAAAAAAAAGTGCTAAAGCACATGATAATATGGGTTGCTATTCTTATTTCTTAATGACATTCAGCAAGTTGATTCTTATCAGCTCCCAGAATGTCTTTTAGGGAAGCTGCTATCACAGCCCGGTGGGAACATCAGCCCAGGCAACATGTGCAGTGCGGCTCAGCCTTGACACAATAAAGCCTGAATGGACCAGGATGAGCCCCAAAGCTGGAAGACCCAGGCTGGCCAGTGCCTCGTCATCTGTTCAATGTAGAAGATGAGCAGCCTGGGTCAGCTGCTACCCGAATTATGAATCACCCTGCTTCTTTTATTCTAAGGTGCATATATCCACTTGAAATCAGTACATCACCCAAGCTATGTATGTATTTAGTATGATTGCATCTATTCTCCACCTCCTGGGTCTTATCAAAATAATAGTACATTAAATAACCAATGGTATCCTTGTATTTAAATTTGATTTTATTATTTTATTCTTATACTTTTATTTGCATATTGCAATTATGTATCACATTGAGGTATAGAGTGATAGGAATGGTGTGTTTCCCCTGGATCCCATCCCCTCCCTCCCTTTCCCTGCAAGTCATTGAGATTGGTGTTGATAATTTCATATATGTACATAACATTCTTATTAGAGCATTATTGTGTCTCTAGCCCCACTCCTCTCCCTGAAACCCCATCCATCAAATTAGAGTCTCAGAAACATGAGCAAGAAGTTATGAATGAGCAGAGGAAGCCCTCCAGTACAGAAAGGAGAATGAAATGAATATGCAGAGAGACCCTGACCACGTGGGCTGAGAAAGAACAGAAGGAATACTACTCTAGCTCTTATAACCTGCTCTTGGCCTTGAGGCTGCTTCATTGGATTTTTGAAACAACCCAACAAGGACACAGAGAAGGTAAACTTAACTAAGTTTTGTTTGTTTCTTGGCAATTTTCTGGGACCTGTAGTCTCAAAAGACATTTTTTTTTTTTTTTTTTTTTTTGCGGTACTGGGGATTGAACTCAGGGGCATTCTACCTCAAGCCCTATTTTTTCATTCTTTATTTTGAAACAGGGTCTCACTAAGTGGCAGAGGGCCTCACCAGGTAGCTGAGGCTGGCTGCGAACCAGGATCCTCTGGTCTCAGCTTCCCAAATGCTGGGATTACAAGCGTGTGCCACCACGCCTGGCTTGAAAGACTTTTGAAACCTTTGAGAATTGTTCCTATGCCTAGCCTAGTTTCTCATTACAAACAGTAATTGACAGCAAATAGTAATTACACAAAGTAATAGATTCTTTGAGTATTTTGATTGATAGTGAGAACCTCAATTTGAAGTTCACACCTAGATTTGGTGCCGGGGTGGAGGAAGATGTGTATTGGAGAACAGTACTCTCTGCCGTAATTGGCCAAAGTTAGGTTGGAAGATGGACTTTAAGATGATTTTAACATGTATAATGGCAAAATCTTTTTACCCAAATGAGCTCTGTGATTGATACTTCCCTTCCTATGATGGAATTCCATGGCTAACTCCATGAGGTAATTCAAATTACATCATGCATGTATGTTCAGATTTCTAAGACAATGGCCTATATTGTCTTTCCCTAATTATTCTATTGCAGCACCATGTTTATTGCCTTAGAACACTTACTATTACTTGTTTTTATCTTATTTGGGTATTGTCTCTCTCATTAAAATATACATTTTGTTCACCACAATATTTTTAGCATTAAGTAGCACATAGGAGGCATTTACTATATATTTGCTAGATATGGGAATGATAGAAAAGATAGATGAAACTGGTTTATTGAACATATAGAGTTGGTAGGGAGCAAGCAGAAAGCAATTTTATGGACTGATATATGTAAAGTGCTTTGAACATAGTAAACAATGTATTAAATTAAATAATAATGACTGTTACTATTTCTCACTATTGCTTACTCTAAATACTCTTGACTTGTCCTCCACAGCCCCGATGAAACCTTGGACATGTTTCTTAGATTTTTTCCAGTTGCTCCTGTTTTAGCAGGTGTCCAAGGCTGACTCTCTCATTGAGTATATTCTTGGATGTTACCGAGACTCCATGTCATCACTGGAGCTCTCTAGCCCCAGTGGTTCACTTTCAGACTTCCACAAGTTGGAGTTGGATGTAGTGACTACATTCTCAAACTCTAAGGGGGCACATATCAAGCTCTTCACATGGTTTACAAGCTGCTCTTCAGTTAACTGAAGCGAGAGGAAGAAGCCTCCCCTCATCCTCATAGGAGGGGCAGACTTCACTGCACCCCGTGGTGTTCTTCACTACCGATCTCTTCAACCTCTCTCATTAGTTATGAGGTAGGTGATGAGATAATGTTCGCAGAACTGATTTTATATCCTACAGCTTGCTCTGCTTAGATGGTCTAGGACAAGGTGGGTTATCACTATTTGCTTCTGTGTCATCTGAAAAGCTCTAAAACTAAGAGTTCTATTTTAGCATTCTGGTGCATAGACATAGTTAAAAGTGGTGCCTCTGATTTATTCCAATTACACAGCAATTTACAATCAGACTGATCCTAATTATAATAAGATATTCTCAAAGTGTTAATAAATTCTAAATTGTTCTCTATTTCAAGTCCCAGCCCAAGGAATAGTCATGATTTCAAGGACGAAATATCGTGTTAGGGATGTAGTTCAGTGGTAGAGCGCTTGCCTAGCCACATGAGACCCTGGGTTCAATCCCCAGTACCGCAAAAATAAATAAATAAATAAATAAATAAATAAATAAATAAATAAATAAATAATAAAAGGATGAAAAGCTAATTTATCATAGAATTTGAAGATTCCGTTACAATTGAAATTAATAAAATAAAAACTAAATTTAAAGGAGGAGAGCTACATTCCTGGTTTGTAACACATGACTGATAGAAATCTGAAAAATTAAATTGAAATTTTCATGAACAAAGACTACTCTTATTTATTAATGATGGCCATTCAAATGATGTCATTCTTCACTCTTAGTCACTCACTAATATTTCTTCTAAAATTTTGCCTGCCTAGGTACCTTTTGAAAGAAAGAGATGGGAAAAATAGAAGAGTCAGAGAGAGAGAGAGAGAGAGAACTAACTCAGTAGTATTTTCTCCTCATAAATGAATATATTAATATGTGACTCTCTATACTCAGGTCTCCCTGAGTTGGATCAACACTGATCAAATTTGAATATAAGATAAGTTGACTCTGGCTTAGCCTAAAGAATATGAAGAGTTTTGTGGTATGTCTAATTAATAATTACTGGGTCTGAATTGTTTTTGTTGTTGTTGATTTTGGCTACTGCACCTACAAGAAGGTTTGTGCACAGACACCTGGGAGGCCAGTGAGAAGAATATGAGAGAGATGTTCTGTTGCTCACAGAGCACTGTGAATAGTTTTTGAACACCATAGAAAGTCAGGGTTGATGGAGGTATGAAGCTTTGTTGGCTCTTTGAGCAACAGGAAACAGCTCCAGGGATAGAAGCATTCTTCTAAAGTGTGATGTTGAATGGAGGGCAGGCTCAGGGCATGGAGCCACTGCCCAGGTGAGGTGGGAGATCACGAGCTCAGGGCCAGTGGGAGCAACAGATGTGAAAGACTTGCTTAAACACATGTAAGACACCTGTGGGAAAGCCCAGAAATTTCTTGGGTAATAATGTCAGAGTGAGTTTGTCCATTACCATGGACTTGTGGACAAAGAGGCATTCAGAGTGTGTGAGACTGTAGAACCATAACATCAAGGACCAGATTCTAACAGGGTGTCTTGAGGCTCTGCTTAAAAATCCATTGCCCTCATTCTGATCTTAACAAGGTCATTTGGAGAAAATTTAGGTCATCTGTCTTTTTCAACCCACTTTCCATTCTTGAATATCCTCGTTAAAGCTATTATCTAATAATTAATATTCCTACTTTAATAGAAGATGACAAAGACAGAGACCTCCTCAAGGAACTGAAACTCTAAATAACAGTGAAATAATAGCATCTCCTCACCTCTCCTGAGAGGCCAACATGTAAGAAATTCCCTATTATGGGAGCCAGGAGGAAGGAGCAAAGTTGGGCAGAAGTCCAAGCTGTCTCTGGAAGAAGTAAAATAAGCGTTAGTAAGTTCCCAGCATAGAGGTGCTAAACGCCACAAAACTGAGTCATGCATTGGTACATCATCAAAGATAAACTGTTACCGAATGAATCCAAATTCTTAAGCCACTGAGGTAAAAGAGCAGTTTCTGAGCTAATGCTCTGTCTAGGCAAGCTATTGAGTTTTTTCTTGGCTGGATTCCACCTCATCCACTTGCTTTAGGTGGCAGACTATACAACTGTCCGCAGAGAGTGGCACAGGGAAGGAGGAGCTGGAATGGGAGTATCTGTTACAGGAAGAGGTTCCTTCTCCCTCCCAGTTTCACTGATATGAGTGTGGAGAATACCAGGCAACAGAGAGCATCTCGCTGCTTCTTCTTCGATGATGGGTTTTTGACGTGGGGTTTAGGACAGGAGATCCGTGGACATGGGCTAATCATCAATCCGAACAGAGAGCCCTGCCCCAGTGGGCCTGTTCAGTTCTTCTGCTGCCAGACTTTCCAAATATAGTCTTTTCAAAAAATACACAGCAGCCTTATTGAGGCATAAGTCCCATACTGTACAATTGACTCATTCAGTGTTTTTTAGTATATTCACAGAGTTGTGCAAGTCTTACCACAATTTTAGAACATTTTCATCAACCCAGAAAGAAACCCAATACACATTAGCAGTCACTCCTCATTTCTCTGAACCCGTTCAGCTCCTGGAAGCCACTAATCTACTTTCTTTCCTTATGGATTTGCCTATTCTGGACATGTTGTAAAATAGAATTGTATAATTTGTGGTCTTTTGTGACTCGCTTCTTGCACTAGCACAATGTTTTCAGGGTTTAGCCACGTGGTAGTATGTGTCAGGAATTCATTTGTTTTCATGGCTGAATAATTCCATTGTATGGATAGACCACATTTTATGTACTTATAAATGTATATGCGCTAGGGTTGTTTTCCCTTTTGGGATATTATAAATAATGCTGCTATGAACATGTGCATACAACTTTATATGTGGAAATTTGCTTCATTTCTCTTTGCTCTGCACTCGGGAGTGGAATTGCTAGATGACTTGGTAACTTTGTGTTTAGTTTTTTGAAGAACTATTAGACAATTTTCCAAAGCAGCTGCACCAAATTACATTTGCACCAGCAGTGAATGAGAGTCATAATCTCTTCACATTATCACTACCGCCACTTGTTATTAGCTGCTTTTTTGTTGTTGTTGTTATAGTCATCCTACCGGGTGTGAAATATCTCATTGTGGTTTTTATTTGCATTTCCTTTCCCCAGTACCTAATTATGTAAGGCATCAGTTCTTGTACCTACTGGTCATTTGTAGATCAGTGGGAAAATGTCCATTCAGATCTTTTCAAAGATACTCTGAGGTTCATGAAATGCTTGTGAGGTGTGGTGCTTGTGCCTCATCATAACAAGGCAGCATCATGCAGCAAATGCCAAGGCAGGATCCATGAGTGACAAGGGCCTATGGCAAGGCTGAAATGGGAGGAACGGAGAAAAATGTCCTAGAAAACACCAGAACCTGAGGAATTGCTTCTTGAGTATTGCAATGGTCAGTTTTACATGTCAACATGGCTAAGCTGTGGTTCCCATACAACCCCTTCTCCCTATTCATATTTTGAAATCCTCATCCACAAGGTGGTAGTAGGACCTTTGGGAGGTGATTGGGTCATAAGGGACAGGATTATTGTCCTTATACAAGAGGTCCCATAGAAACTCTTCACCCCTTCCACCTCAATATAACCTCACATGGTTTTATTGAAAAGACAGCCTCTAGGAAGTGGGCCCCTGCCAGACACCTAATCTGCTGGCACTTTGACTAGGAACTTACCAACCTCCCAAACTATAAGAAATAAATTTATGTTGTTTATAAACCACCCAGTCTATGGTGTTCTGCTATAGCAGCCCAAATAGACTAGGACACTAGTGTTATTCTCTACCAACTTAGGTGTGACTGTGAAGGTATTCTGTAGGTGCATCTAGTATCATTGCTGAGGGATGTGAAGAAGGTTATCCTAGAGGATCTGACAGATCTGATTCAGCTGGCTGGAAGACCTCAGTCAGATCCTCTAGGACTGGACCATGCGGTAGGTCTGCACACGTAAAAACTGATTCCCTGACTCCATGAAGGCTGTCATTAAAAGGTTCAATAATATCTACATGTCCTCCAGGGTGGAATTCCTGCTATTAACCATTAAAAGTGGTCTCACTTATCTTCATTTATTTATGATTGAATCTCAGTGCAGAATGGAATTACAGAGGTTGTCAAACACAAATGCCAAATTATTTTTATAATATAATAATACAATATAATTAAGGTTTATGTTACCCCTTTCAGATTGTTGCTCAGCCTGAGTTCCAGGCTAGAATGCTCAGTACCTCCTGAAATTATTTGTCCTCTACCCCCTAGCAACTCTGGTATTCTAGCAACTCTAGTTGCTAGAAATTCTTCCTATTATTGAGATAAAATCTTCCTCAACTATATTAACCTCATCATTCTTCATTTGAAATCATGACTTTTGACGGTATAAGTATCTGCATACAGCATTCGCTATTATGGGCAGATTCACAAACGGCTGTGTGATTCCCCAATTTTAGGAGTTAAAAATGTGCTCCTCATCTGTCTCTTATTAAGGAGGTGTTTTAGAATAGCTCATTGGGTAAAACCACAGTAGATGGTGTAGAAACTCTGCAAACTGTCTGGGAAGCCATAGGAGAAGCCTGCTTGCTAAACAAAGCACTCCTTAATCATTTCATATCTTCAAAGTCTTGTGTCAGATATCTTGGTTTTGGCAAAGTATGGCTTGTCCTTAAATTTTCATCCCACATGACTTTGAAAGAACAAACTTGTTTCTCTTTGTGGGGGGAGATGCTCTGATCCCCTTACACTTACCTCATCAAAGTATGTTTTCACTGTGCCTATTTGAAGTCTGAGAGGTCTCATTAGGAACTCATTTTATTAACCTCATTAAAAGTTTCTTTCCTGTAGGGACAGGAAGTTATATTCTGCAACATGAAATCCCCTGAGGTCGCTCAAGAATTTAGTCAAATTTGTAGTTCTGTCTCAGAGGCTCCACATCCCAGCAAAAATCTTCCCTAACTCATTCCCCAAAGCTCTGGGGAAAATCAGTCCACACCTGGGGTCTGGTGTCATGGCACACTCACCTTCTAGGCTCTGCCTCATGAGATCAAGCAGCTCTCCCACTTATAGCCTTTATAATCTGTGCTCTGGTAACCTTGAATTCTCCACCACCATTTAAAGGGCCCTAAGAAAAGAGTGCATTCTAACAGGCCATTGAATCAACTCAGTAAGTTTTTGGCAGGTCTTGCTTCTTCTTCAGACAGGAGAAATGTTGGGAAACCAGACTCCTTGAAGTGGTTATGCCTTCCCACTTATAAAATGGGAAGGATGAGTGAGGACCAGCCAACTTCTAGGATCAAAGTGATTAGCAATGCTATGCATTCTTTTTTATTTTTACTTTTTTGGTGGTGCTGGGGATTGAACCCAGGGGTATTCTACCCATTCTACCTCTGGACTGCATACCTAGCTCTTTTTATTTTTTGTTTTGAAACAGGGTCTCTCTCTTTCTCGTTCAACATTCTCACTGCTACAATCCAAAATGACTGACCACATAACTTAGAGGAAGGAAGATTTATTTGCTCACAGGTTTTTAGGGATTCTGGGTTCAGTCCTTGTGAATCCAGGATTTGAAGTTCAGGGTACGGCAGTGGGAAGCAGAGAGAGGGAGAGAGCAGGGCTCTGGTCTCACATCATGGAGGCTGGAAGCAACAGATTGAGCAGGGAGAGGAGGAAGGATATATACTCCCCAAGGCCACACTCCCAGGGACCCCTCTTTAGCAACCAAGCCCTGCTTCCAACATTGCTATTCCATGAGGGTTTTGGGGACATTCTAAATCCAAACCATTATACTGGCTAGGTTGCTGCAGGTCTCACTAAGTTGCTGAAGCTGTCTTCAGACCTGCAATCCTCCTGTCTCAGCCTCTCAAGTACTGGGATTAAGGTATGTGCCACCACACCTAGCCATGTATTCCTTATTATTATGCTTTTTTAGGCTTAGTCATAGATCCTTCACGTTCCACTAGATACCCAGGAGGGTCTGCATCACCTGAGACATCCTCCTGCATCTTACTCAACACACACACACACACACACACACACACACACACACACACACACACTTCTTTAAGGTCTTTCTCCTGAAGTCTGCTCACCTTTTGTATAGCTCCTCTCCCTACCACAGAATAATCCCTTGCTGAATTCTATAAAATCTTTGCCATGTATATACATGTCTAGATGTATTTATGGGTGTATATCTATCTATGTTAGTCAAATCTTGGTGTTACCACTTAAGAAGAAAGGAAAATAAGCTCCCATTATAAAAAAAACAATACTTCAATGTTTGAAAGGAAAAGAACTTGACCAGTTTATCTTTCCACCTTGACTCACGCAGTATCCCACATATTTGCTTCATTTCTTAGCAAAGCATAAAATTGCATTGGAATCTTTTATTCTGAGTGGGACAAAATTATCTTTCTTCATGGATAAAATTTCCAAATTTTACTCTATGCCTTCCAGGGTATGATCATTTTGTAAGCAAAGTTGCTCTTATTATCTTCAATCAACAAAACTAGTTTCATCTACATTAAGGGGTAATACAATCTATTCCTATTCTTTAAGTCTTCTCCCATTTTTTCTTTACTAGGTTTATTTCTGTCTCACACTACAAAAGGCTCTGAGAAGTAAAAATACAAAAATAAAAGTTTGTTTTTTGGCCCCTCCTTAGGAACTTTTAGTGTCCAGTTATGCCAGGAAAGCAAAAAATAATGTTAATAGGTCAGGGCTCTACACTTCTTTACTCCACTACTATTCATATTTTTCCAATGAATACACATCCTTTTATGATGTTATAAAGTAATGAGGTGTTGTCATTGTAAGAGATACTTATTGGTCTCTAGGCAATTGTTTCTATGAATCAGCTTACCAAATATTTATTAAATGTCCCTTATATTTTCAAAGAAAAAAATAAAACCAGAAACTAAAGCCTTATGTATTGATTACATCTTGATTTATAAAACTAATTTTCTATGTTCCCTCATCTATGAAGTCTAAGACTTTGTTTCTTAGCACCATATAATATGTTTAGATTTTTGAGGAAAACAATAACAACCACAAAGTATTTGTAGTATGATCTGTCAGGATGGATCCCTACACTGATGTGGAGTCTCTCCCACCCAGTGCTAAAAATATCAAAACTCAAGATACTGGCAACAACCTGGGCTTTGCTAGCTAGTGACTTTCCCTCGCATGATCCAGTGAAAAAGGAATTTTCTCCAGGAAAAAAGGCTCAAACAGGACAGCCCAAACACCATCTTATGTAGGAATTTAGACAACTTAATAGTTTTATAAAACTAAGGGAAGAAACTCAAAATCTCCTTAAGAATGTCACCACTGGAAATCCTAATGTTTCTTCAGCCTTTGGTTTTTCTGGTTTAATGTTAAGAGATGTTTAAGATAATTTCTACATCTTTAAAAGAAGATTACTATCAGATGCACTGAAACAACATAGATGGCTAGACAGCTGGGCATCTTAGTTATACTGAAATGTGTGATATAGACAATCAGCAGTATAGAAGGATAAGCAAAGCGATGAAATGAGAGTGGATGACATGTTCAAAGAGCAGGTGGTACCTGACAGTTCCTGCAGAAAAAAAAAAAACAGTTTGAAGGGAAATAAAGTAAAATCCTATTATTTTTGTTAGTTGTGTCCATTTGGTATTATTTAGCCCATTCAAGATAATCCTTATCCAATGTGTTCATTGGGAATATTAATTTATTTCAACCCGATCAACCTCTCTTAGTAACTTCACATGTAATAATTTGATTCTACAATGATAGAATATAAATTCTATGGTAACTATTTTCTTCTTTATTCATACCTTAAATCCATAGAACCTTGCTGTAACTTTATTTGGCCAAAAAGATTCTGTATTAAGTAAGACTGAATGTGATTAAATCATGAGTTCCTTGCAAGGAGTTCAAAACAATTTTACATTTTTCAACAATGCCCATCTTTCAAGAGCAGGCAATAGGTCATCCAAAAGAGCCTTTTGACAAATTTGTCCCCAAATGAAGCTCTTTTTTTTTGTTTTTAATAAGAGAGGCAATGGCAAATAACTGAATGTTTTGTCCAAAGGAATGCAAATTTTGCTCTACTTGAGGCTTAATGTAGAAAATAAAGTATGAAATTGGATGCTCAAACCTGTAGTAGTGCTATTTGGGGACCTGACTTAAACCACAAGAGGAAATTCCCAAGTACCTTTCCCAACAGATACTAATTGGTTTTCATTTTCCATGGTTCATGGAGGAAGCAATTTAACATGCTAAGCAGTAACTTGAATGCCCCATAAACCTGCATGTTTCATTTGAAATCAAGAGCTAAAATTCTGGCCTCTTTTGAACACTGTCCAGTCCCTGGAAAGATTTTTCCCTTTTCTTTTTTTTCACTCTTTTCAGATGACTTCCATAACCAGAAACCCTCCAGGGACAACACTTTCATTCATGGCCTGAGAAACTGCAGTAGGCCATGCCAACCTGTCACCCCAGTCAAAGCCACCAGCATCAAGGTAAAGAAATGATCAGCCAATTGTTGTTTAAATTCTTCAGCTTATGGAATTTTAAGGCCACATTTAGTTTTGCTATTTATTTTTATCTTGACTATAAGTTCTACTGTTTCTTCAAGGCTCACCTCCAAGTCTCATCTCCTCTCAGTTTTTATCCCAATCACTGCAAACTCTGATATACCTGCTTTATGTAAATTTTCATATTTAAAAAAAGTCAATGGCACATATCAGCTACTGCATATTGGCTAAATATTTTGATATATTCTTCATTTATCATTATTTCTAAAATATTAATTGATTGTAAATTGACAACTTCTCTGTCTCATGGACATTATAGTCTAGTGAGGCTTCTAGATTGAAAATGACCACTAGTGAGGGTGTCTAGGGGAGCTGAGGCAACAATGAGAAGACTTCTGAGGGACATCAGGAGTCTTAAAGAAAGAAGAGTGAGCCAAATAAATACAGGATGGAGGAAGTGCATTGAAAAAGAACAGAGTAGACAAGGCATGGGGATGTTGGAAAGTATTGTACGTATTCAGAGAATGCTCAGTGGGGCCAAAGTCCAGGTTGGGAGATGGGAAAATACTGGAACATGAAGATAGTTAAGCCATTCAAGAAGCTTGAACCTTTTTTGACAATTGAGAAACTTCGAAGGATTCTAAGCAAGGAATTAATACTATTATAGTTGGAGTCTTAGAAACACTGTGATAATTACTATATTATGGAATAGTTTGGAGAGTAGTTAAGAGTGACAGAAACTACCCAAAACAGATAAGACAAAATTGATGAAAGACCAGAGTTGGAAAAACAGTTGATCCAGGGTAACCTGAAATGATCAACAGAGCTTGCTAAAATGCTGGTTGTGTGAGCTTCTGGATAACTTAAGGTTTCTAGCTTTGTGATTAGATAAATGATGTATGAAAAGCAATAGGAAATAAAGGATGGGGATTAGAAAATAAGGTGGAGGGAGACAGGAAAACATGGGAAGAAGATTTTAAAATGAGTTTGTTTTGAATATGTACTTTTTGACAGGAGTTTCTGTTATCTAAGAGTATATTAAAAGTAAGTCTCAAGAGAGCAGTGGTAACGAGAGTATGTAAGAAAACAATCTCATGGCTATCAGTCATGTTTGGGCTGGAACTCAAGGGTAGCTTTGACTCAATGGTATTATTATAAAGTCTTTCATGATGTTTTAATCACAGGGAGTTTATCTAGCAAAGAATCATCATTGGTATTATCACTTATCCTCTCCATCCTGCTGACCCCTTCAAAAAAGATTGCACTGATGTCATTTACTACAAATAGAATGAAAAAACCCACCATGGACTAAAATTATAGGAATTCACTATTAAATTCCCAGAGAGACTCATTATATGTCATTTTCAAAGCCAACAGTATCACATGGTTTTATCAAATATAGATTTTACTATGTGAAAAAATTTATGACACATTTTTACTATACAATCTAGCACAGGGCTTTCAAAGTATGCTGTCTCTGCCCATACCAGATATCATCAACAGTGTTTCTCCCAGTAAGCACAGACATAGTCTCAGAACACTTAGTGTAGCAGCCACAGAAAATCCATCAGGACTGGCATGTTAGGTGAAATGTGTTTGCCATTTCTATTGTAGGAGCTCTTAATTTCTAACCCTGTCCAGGCTAGGAATAGAGTTTTTTATGCTACACTGTGGCCATAATGACACTGGGAAGACACCAGGAGCCAAACCTCCATCTCTCAGACCTGTCACCAGAATGATGTTCTGTTAAGAGACACAGCATTTTAGGAGGAACAGAACAATCAGGTGTTATTATATATGATGCATGGCAAGATTTGGGCTGTCACAGCAGCGCTGCTTGAAAACACACAGGGACCAATGACATCAGTTACCCAGGGCAACTGAGTTTAGAGAATTCTGAAAGAAAAGAAAGAAGTCCAAAAGTGGGCCCCACTGCGTGAGCTGGACAGAAGTGGTCAGGGCAGTCTGGTTCTACATATGGGAGGAGGGCTTGAGGCAGAGGGACTCAGGAGAGGAAGGTGGGATGTTCTACCTGCAGCTCAAATAAATGGCCAGTCAAACCTGCTGCTGTGCTTTCAGTTGATGACAGGTGAGTCTCCATGAATATGAGATGTTTGCCTAAATGTGTGTGTGTGTGTGTGTGTGTGTGTGTGTGTGTGTGTGTGACATGGTAGCATTAGCTGAAATAGTCCCTGACCCTCTGAGTTTTCTGCTTCACCAAAAGCAGCAGTCTAAAAACAGGTAATGATATTTAGCAGGATATGGGGGGTGCATGCCTGTAATCCTAGTATGTGAGAGACTGAGACAGGAGGATCACAGGTTTGAGACCAGCCACAGTAAATTAGTGAGACTTTCAGCATTCTAGAAAGACCGTGTTTCAAAACTAAAAATAAAAGGTGTTGGAGGTATATCTCAGAGGTATAATGTCACATGGGCTCAATACCCAATACTATAAAAAAAATTGAAAATAAATAAAAAAACAAATAATGTTACTTAAAATACTATTTCTGGTACCAACTGTCATCTGACAGTAAAACCCCAGAATACACACCTACATAGAGATGGGGATCAGGAAGGAGATGTTGTGACTGCAGATGAAAAATAGTTTTAGTTCTTGAAGATGCATCATTTAGTTACTGATGCTTCCTGTTAATGTTTCCTCAGATCCATTTCGTGTTGTAGAGATGCCTTTATGTTGTCATGTGTATTTAATGAATACAGGAGTTATTTTTAAAATACTACACCAAAATATCATGGTATGGTAGTTCTCATTTATGATTTAAAAATTTCTATAGATTTGAAAAAGTATTAGGAGATTTAAATTTTAATAATGACACTGTTTTCATTGTTTAAATCAGTAAGTGAAATAATTATTTTAGCATTTTCTCTTAATATTATAGTGTAGGAGGCTTCATTACGTACTGAGTATGGGTGATCATCAGCGGTGATGGCAAAGGAGGCTCATGACTCAGTCACAGCAAAAATTGCTATCGCTTTTCTCAACATGCTACTCCTTGATGACTTAAGCTTTATGATTCTTAGTTATAAAGCACTCATGAGTATAGGAAGACATATGGAATTCCCTTTTTTTCAGGAAATCACTTTACTTATGTTTATGAGTTTATCATAAAGGATTTTCCTCAAGACATGTCAAATAGAGGAGATATAATAGAACAAGGAAAGTGTCAGGCAAAGATGGTGCAGGTGGTAATCCTGGGAAAAGCTGTCACTGAAGAAATTCTCTTATCCATCCTGTTCTGTGAAAGCAGATTACTGCAAAGAGACATCTTTCCATTATGATTCAGATGAACTTCCCCAGTTTAATTATGCCAAAAGGCAGAGGCTGACTCTATATATTCTCATTTTTCACAGATAAACAATTAGCTGAACAATTTTCTCTTAGGTGATTAGAACAATGTGCTTGTTAATTAAACCATTTTATGACCTCTCCTAAGACTTCAGGGTAAAATATTCTGATGTGGGATCTGAATTTTTCACTCTTTGTATTGCCTTCCCCCTCCAACCTTCTTTCTTATTTTGTTTGCACCTCCTTATAAAAACAAGCCATTTTCTGCCCAACCTTTTGAGAATATTGAAGGTCTTATATTTCTTTCTTCCTAGTTCAGTACTTCTTTAAAGTCATGTCTTACCCAAATATTTTTATTTATTTTTTTTCAGGAATCTAGAAAAAACCCCAGGACAATAAAAATTACAAACTCAGAAAGAGTATCCCAGCTACCCTCCTCCTAAGCTCAGCTCCATGTGCCAGAACATCGCCACCTTTTCAGCATTGTTGTATAGATCATTTGCTAATTTCCCTCCACATCCCATGCTACATGTTATTTTTAAGACATTACTATCAAATCATATTTTATCTCATAAAATTGATTTAAAGAATATGCATCACTTGATTAAAGGTGAATTTTTACATATTATGTCTATCACTAGGAAGTTATTAAAATAACCTTTATAATACAATGATTAATGCTCTTCTGATAAAAATAAAATGTTTACTTAAAAATTACATCATGTGCCATGCAAAAATAAAGTGATTTTCTTAGTTTCTTAAATTATTTTATTATTATATATTAATTTTTCAGTCAGCTTTTCTGCTGCTGTGACCAAAATACCTGACAAGCCCAACTTAGAGGAGAAAAGGCGTCCTGGGGCTCACAGTTTTGGAGGTTTCAGTCTCTCGTCAGCTGGCTCCAATGCAGAAACTGTGGTGGCAGGGCACGTGGTGGAGAAAAGCTGCTCTCACATCATGGTGGCCAGAAGAACAGAGTGAGACAGGAAATGGCCAGGGACAGAGATAGTCCCCAAGACCACACCTCCAGGGATCCACTCCTCCAGACACACCCCACCTGCCTGAGCTACCACCTAATACAGCCATTAAAATTATTAATTTCAAGTGAATTTATCCACTGATGAGATCAGAACCTTGTTTCGATTATTTCATTTCTGAATATTGTTGCACAGGGGACTTGCTTTCAACACATGAGCCTTTTGTGAGATATACCACACCCAAATCATAACACTAGCAAGAAAAG
>PVLC010020994.1:0-28571 GCA_004027655.1 Graphiurus murinus
TCCATCCATTTCCCTGCAAATGACATGATTTTGTTCTTCTTTATGGCTGAGTAAAATTCCATTGTGTACATATCCCATAGTTTTATAGTCTATTCATCTGTTAATGGACATTTTGGCTGGTTCCATAGTTTGGCAATTGTGAATTGTGCAGCTATAAACATAGATACACATGCATTGTCTGATAGTTTGGTTTCCATTCTTTTGGGTAGATACCCAGAAGTGATACATTGGCTGTAATTTTTTTTTTTTTTTTGTCTGTGATTATCTGAGATGCAAGTGCACTTTAAGAATGGTCGCTACTAAAATTCATCCTGCACACTAAGAATTTGCTTAGAAAAATTGTGGCTCCTCTCCTTTTATTTCTAGCATTAACTTTGGAGGAGCTTTCTCTCCTCTAGGAATGTCAATGGCTCTTATCTTCCCATAGACCCTTCAACGGTGCTCACCTTCCCACAGACCCTGAATTCTGTTATTTATGGAATCAATGATTCTATTCATCATTAAGTCATATAGTAGGTCTGGCTCCAGACTAATTTTAGAAACACTTTTCTTAACAGGCAAGCTATCAGATGGACAGGTTTGCCTTTTAGGGAGTAAGAAATCAAAAGTATTCAGATATGACCTTTAAAAGGTCTTACTAATGTAGAAAACTTGAAAATTTTCTTGGAAACATAGCAGAGCAGTCTATAATTGCTTGGTAAGATTATCCGTTAATTATATACATTTTAAAACTCTCAGAATTAGAAGAAATTCTATATGTATTTTAGACATTTAGTCAAGAATACTTACTTCCATACAACCAATATGCTGCCATTCCCAGATGGCACCTTCAAATTTTCTTCAGTTTAGCATCTGTAACATTTTGTTGCTTCTATTGAAGCAAAATGAGGAATGCAATGAAAGTAAATAAAAATGTAGTTAAGTATTCATTTAAAAAAATCTGTTAGCTATTGAATTCTTTGAATTAAAGAAAGGCTCTGATCTCAGGCCTGGGTAAAATAATGTGTGAAGTCATATTTTCCTCAAATATAATTGGTAATGTTTGTCCCTGTGGTTTGATCTCTTCAACATATTAAAGCAAATAATTAATGACCTGTGTGCAAAGATTTAGCTACAAGTTGATATAGTACCCCAAAATAATTGAAAGCATCCTAAATATCCAACATTATTATTATTATTATTATTATTATTATTATTATTATTATTATTATTATTATTATTTTGGTACCGGGGATAGAACGTAGGCACGTTCTACCTCTGAACCACACCCCAATCCTATTTTATTTTGAAACAAGGTCTCACTAAGTTGCTGAAGAGTTTGCTTAGTTGCTGAGACTAGCCTTGAACTTGCAATCCTCCTGTTTCAGCCTCCCAAGTACTGGGATTACAGGCATTTGCCACCATGCCCTAGGGGAATTACTAAATAAATAATGTACAAGCATACACTAGAATTCTTGTGGCCCCTTAGAGGGATTTTGCAGAGGAGTATTTAATGATAAAATAAGATGACAAGATATGTTAACTGGAAAAGGCCGTTGGCAAAATAGTATCAGCACCACATGTTTTTAAGCCTTCCTGGGTCACTTACCTCTGAGAATCTGAGTAAAAATGGACATTTGCCTTGGACCTCCTATCTCCTGTCTTCTCTTTTCTCTGGTTACTGTTAGCAGATAGGAATACATTACTGTTTTATCCAGGATAGTCTTCTCAAATTGCTCTTGGCAGTTTACCTACAAAATTTGAGTTCCTCCTTGCTCTGCAAGTTAGATAAATCATGTAATACCAAATGTTGACACTTTCCCCTAAATTTTATATAAACAAAAAGGCTTCATACATAACTTTAAGATGAGATCTATTACTCCTTGAGATATTCGTAATTTTCTAAGTGCTTGCTTTTGATGGTTATTCTTTCATTCATTCTTGCACAGAGAGCCTGGAATGTAGTAAAAAAAAAAAAAAAAAAGTAAATGTTAGCTGTTATTTTCACTCACATTTGTTGGCTTATTCATTCAAATCTTTTCTGAACAACTACCTTGAACCTGGCCAGCCAGTAGGAAGACAGATATGGTTCTGCTTTTGTCCAGCTTCTTTATGTTTATAGGGGGAGGCAGACATCAATTAACCACTAATACAAACAAGACGGATAGTGCCACAAAGTAGAGGTGGAGAGTACTCTGAGATCATTGGACATCCAGTCTCTCCTGAGGTGTCAGGGAAGCTGAAACCTGGTGCTTCCCTGTCAGGGAAGGTGAAGGGTGCATTGAAATTAGATTGGAAGTTGGGGTTGGAGTCAGTGGAGAGGGAACAGCATTTGAAGCAGTGAGAATAGCATCTGCATCAACACTTGACCTGGACTCCTGTAGGTTTTCATAATTTAGAAAAGTTTTATTCTTAGTCATTGGCAGTCAGGGGAAGTGTAAGTAAAACTCCTCCAAAATACACTCCATTCTGCTTTCAGTTTGTCTTTCTTAGTCTAGAAACTGGAAGATTGGATGTATGTTACATTTAATCTTGTGGTGATCTTCCCAACAACTCCAAGGATATGGAAGATACATTGTGGGAAATAAGCCTGCATGCAGAATTTCAATTATATATCTTAAATTTGAACACTAGCTCTGAGCCCTAAACTGCCCTGGAAATTATAACATGACCTCAAAATTATTTTGGGGGCAGGGGAGGGCTCTGCTTGGCCCTATGGTATAGTGTGTATAGATCTGACTTACTTCCTTTGAAGCCCATTTACACATACATATAGATGCAAGCTCCCCAGGAATTACAGGTATGATAGATAGCTTTGTAGGGGTAGGTGAATGGACTGGACCCTCTTATCAAGTTTCAGTTAGATCAAATTTTGCAACAGCCTTGAGTGTATGAAACCAAACTTTCTGAAAGAGGAAGTTCAGTCTAAGTTCAGAGGCAATGGTTGTGGCAGAACCACTTTGCAAACATAAAAGATGGAAAGAAGCATTATTTCCCCATATTTAAGCATTACTAGCCTTTCAAAAATGCTTTGCATTTTCCTCCCTCTTCCTACATAGAATCATGTAAGATAATATTGCAAACAAATGCCCAGGCAGATGCTGAATTATTTATAAGAACAGGCTACTGATGTGGATTGGAGAGCAGAAGTAACAAAGCAAGAAATAATAATGCTATTGAAACTGGTCGAGTAAAGGACATAAGCAAATGTGAGTGAACAATGTCTCTAGAGATTTACACCCACTGCAAAGCTGTGTGCTGTCACTTGGTTCATGTAGATCCTTGCTTGAGAATAGAAGCAACACCTGGGGAATTAGTTGTACTGTATTATTTAACGTTTTATTTATAACTTTTCAGCAATTTTCATAACCAGCATTATTTAGTCACAGATGTCTTCAGAATCAAGATCATAGGCTCTGACAGCCATGTTTCTTAAGAAGGATGATTTATAGTACCTCTCGGATGTTTGACGATTTGGAACCTTCCTGTTCTTTCCTATTTACGATTGTGTTTTTACAACAAGCTACGTCAGCGATGGCAATTGGAAGATTTAGAAGCCCTAGTTTAGTACTCTTTCTAAGGGCTTCATTGTTCTGTTTTTTTCAGAAGTGAGTAGCTAAGACAGTATTCAGATTTGGGCTATGAGCCAACAGGAAATCTCTATGACTACCACTGGGATTGGGGTACACAAGAGCCAAAAATCTTAAGAGAGGCCTTTTTACTTTTTTTTAGAAAGTTATTCCATGGTGGAGATGTGCTCCCTAAACCTTCCTGATAAAACACTTCTAATAAATTCCTCTAGTTTTCAAGGACTGAATCTGATTCCCTCATCATTTAATCAAACCATATTTAAATTAAACTATAACCTTAAAATTAAAATGTCAGTAGCGGGGCGTGGTGGTGCACACCTGTAATCCCAGTACTTGGGAGGCTAGGACTGACTGAAGGATCACAAGTTCAAGGCCAACCTCAGCAACTTAGAGGGAGCCTGATTCAAAATAAAAAATAAATAAATAAGGGCTAGGGGTGTAGCTCAGAGGTAAAATGCCTCTGGGTTCAATCCCCAATGCCAAAAAACAAAATGTAGATAATTTTCTCTACTCCTAATAGGGCTTTAGAAAGAACATAATGTACCTTGTAGTGCCTTTTGCCCTGTGGAGGCAGGAACTTCATCCAGAGGTCAGATCTTTCTGTTTCACTCTTGCTTCTTCAGTGCATAGAACAGCATCTACACAGGGGACGTGCTCCATAAATGTGAATGAGTGACTACATGAACTTAAACAGGCAACAAGAATAGAAGGAAGCATAAAACCTGTGCATGTAGACCTCAGTAGTATTGGACAGTGATATTAAGTCACACTTAATACCCCTTTAGGATGACTTTTTGAGCCTCCACCTGACTCTACAAGAAGCTCATCTCCATCACATACCTCCAGGTATTCCTTAGAGGTCCCCAGAATGAGGGCTCCTGTGTATTCAGGAATAGGATCACCACCTTCACCTGCAGCCCTGCCACTAAGCCCCCATGCCAGCTCTATGCTGCTAACCCTCCCAAGGCTGCTGCTTCTCACCACCCATCACAGCCAGACCCTGCCTGTGGCACTGGGGGAGAGCTTACTGTTTTCCTCTTTGCCACTCCACCTGAAGCTTGACATATATCTTTTCCTTTATTTTCCATAGTACAGCAGAACTAGGCTGCATTTTGGGACAAGACTTGATTGAAAGTTTAGTGTAAGGGAAGATGAAAGCAGTGGAGATCCTAATGATCGTCCCTAGGTCAGGCTGCTCTAAGAATTGGAGGCCCCAGGCTGGCCTCGGGGCCTGGCGGCGCTCAACCTGTCTTCACATGGCAAGGGCCAGCTGCTCCCACTACTGGGAATCCCGTCAGCTTGTCTTTACTACTTGTAATCAAAGGGTGGGAGAGAAGGAAGAATCCCCACTCCCCACAGACATCTAAGACTTTCCTCCCAAATTCCTATTTCCTGTCCCAGGAACTGTCTTTTTCCCAGGGCGACTGACAGTATGAATACTCACTCATTTTAGGGAAACCACCATCTTCTATTCATAAACCACCATTCCAACCAAAAGCAATAAAGTCAGCATATACATACCTTTAATCTAACTAAACTGTGAGGCGGAACACTTAGTTTCCTAGTTGAAAACTAACAACTTAACAGTCACAAGTTTACTGAAGAATCTTTTTCACAGCCTTCATAAGACACAAAGAGTGGGTATTTACATTTGTGCAATCCAACTTCTTATTCAGGGATTTTTGTTTTCTCTCCCCAACAAAGGACTGATCTGCCTTAGGGATAAATCAGTGTCTCTGCCTTTTTTTTTTAGAAAGAAAAAAATTTGCAGATCTTAAACAAATACATGGTTTTCCAGTTTCTAGTCATTAAATTTCTTAGGAATGATTTTCAATCATGACACTGTATTTCAATTAAAACAGGCTGAGCTAAACGCAGTATGGTATCTTGGAACAGAAAAAGGACATTAGTGGAAAAACTGGTGACAACTAGTCTTTGGTGTAGTTGCTACTAATGTGCCAGGACTTATTTCTTAGTTTTGACAAATGTACTGAATAAGATTTCAATACTAGGGGAGACTGAGACTGGGTAAAGGGTAGATAGGAACTGTCTGTACTACTTTATAACTTTTCTGTAAATCTAAAATTATTCCAAGGTAAAAAGTTCATTAAGACATAAAGCAAGTTTGGATATAGATTTTAGGTATCAGAGTTGAGCTATTACAATTGATCACTATATTTAGTGACAGTTGTTTTTTTTTTTTAAAAAAAACTAAGACAATTGGGGAAGCAAACAGATTATATCGTTCTTGTAGGAAAAAAAGAATCATTCACTTGAAGATATAATATTTTATAGTTCAGGATTTCAGAAGGAACTTACTACATAGATGCTAGTAGAAGAAATCATAACTTAAAGGAAGATGTGTTCTGCTACTGCTTAATAAAAGAAAACAAGTGATCTTAGATTTAAAGAATGCTGATCTTCAAAAATGCCATATGCATAACTTAAAAATCTCATCAAATGTTTTTTGTTTCATTTTTTTTTTTTTTGGTGATGGCAGTGGATGGGGAGAGGGGAGACTAAGATGATGTGCTTCAGGTATATTACTTTCTAATTTCCTTACCTAGAGAAGTTAGAAATACAGAAAGTTAGAACTATTGGTTAGAGAGCCTAAATGAATAAAATTAATCTATCCTTTAGGCTGTGACAATTAGAAGGTGCCATACCTTACTTTTAAGGGACAGCTCATAAATTTATGGATGATTCAGGGGAACTGATAAGCTTTAGAGATGGGAAATAAAGCTGATTGAGGTACATTGACATAGGAACCTTATGGGTGGTGGGTTATTCCTTGTCTACGCTAAACGGGCTACAGGAGGCCTATAGGAAGACTCTTTACTAATTTTTATCCCAACATGAATCTTTGAATCTGCACAAATAATTGAAGAAGTACGTGATTGAGAGCTCTGCACCAATTTTTATATAACAGATGATTTGGGCTGAAACAGTTTCATGAGTAACTATTGCCAATCAACTACAGAAACTATAAACTATAAACACACACACACACACACACACACACACACACACACACACACACACCACATACATGCTTTAGAATGTTTTTGTAGAATGTCTGCCTTGGAGTAAAACTGCATCCTGAGAATTCTTTACAATGCTCAATAACTCCTCCACTGTGCTGGAGAACGCTAGCTGTTCCCTAAAATAATTTCTTGGAGTCCTTTAGAGTAGACAAGGCTATGAGACCAAACTCTCACCAATGGATGTGGGAGGAACTGATATGGATGACTCCCACTTCATTTGCTTAAGGGGGCTCTCTGCCTAGGACTACCCTCTCTTACCTTTGGGACAGCTGGCATAGAGAAGACCTGGAAGCCACACATTAAAGACAGCAGAGGTATGTCAACCTTGTCCCTGTGTGGTACAGAGCCATCTGCCAACCCTGAACCAGTCACCCTACACTGAAACATGATAGAGATAATCTTCTATATTCCCTCTGTATTTGTGGGCCTTCCATTGTAACCCATTAGATGACCTTGTCTAATATTTCTTCAAAACACAGGGATTCTGGCAAATTGAGTTGAGGAGTATGACTTGGACCTATGATCTACCATCCCTGACCCTGAATCTCTGCCTGTGGACTCTCAAAGTCATGTGTGCTTGTGGGCACGTTACTGAACCTGCAACACAGATTCCAAGCACCAACCCAGCCATCTGTGGGATTCTAAATGCATCTCACTGACCCTGTCAGGGCTGAACAGGGAGGGAGAGGAGTGGATGGCCTCCCCTTATGAGAGGCTCTTCCTGGTTTTCCTGCTGTGTGGAGAGAAGAAGCACTAGGATGGGCAAGAAGAATCTGGACTGGGCAGAGTGGAGCCTGCTTCTCTTTTTATGAGACCTGACCTGTAACTCACCAACCAAGAGTGTGGCTCTATCAATGTCAAGCTCTGACCAAGCAGATCAGCCATTCCTCCCTTGAGGAGCAATAGCGAGCCAATGGGGAGAGAATTTGGAGATTATCCTCAAGAAGGGAGAGAAGAGTGGAAATTCTGTAAGAAGAGGTCAGGGTCAGGATGTGTGTATTGATTGGGGGTGATGGCAGAGGTAATGAAAACGACCCCCCTACTCAAACAAGTCAGCTACCAGAGGTGTTCCTTGTCTTGAAGTTAGAAGAGCTTAATTGGCAATATCTACATCAATAATACAGAAACATTGCCAGGTATGATGATTTTGGTTTCACTGTTTGGTAACCTTGCTCTCCTCAGGCCACTCCCTCTGGGAAAGAACATACAAGGTTGCATAACAGATGTGAAGGTAATGATCCCCAAGTAACAGAATCAGAGCCACGAGTGCCCTGCCCTGTTCCTTTTTGTGGCAGAGTCCTACTGCAATCCCCAAGATCACCCTAACATTTGTGAGATCAGAGACAAAAGTATCAATGGAGTTATTTAAATGTTTCTAATCAAGCTAACAAATTACAGTATCAAAATATGTTCTTGAGCCACAAATTGGAATATTTTTTAAAAGGCAAGAAGTAATGTCTGAACACTACTAAAAAGCAGCATTTAAAAACGTGATCATCTCTCCTATTCATTGTTTCCTTCTTTAACCTACATGCTTTAGCTGCTCAAGCCCACCTGCTCTCTGAAACAGGGTCTATCTCCAAAGTCTGCAGCAGCAAACCCCGAGATCTCCAAAGGTGTTTGGATGCAAAGGATCTGAAGGAGTCTGAAGGGAGTGAGTCAGCACATCAGAGGTTTAGGGCTAGGTCTCAGTGCACAGAGGTGAGACCCAGATCTTGAACGACAAAGCTGTCCATGTGTTCTTTAAAACATTTTCTTCTTTGTGTTTGTGTGGGGCCCTCCAGAGCATGGAGGGTTGCAACCCAGAATTGTTGGGCTGAGGCCAGTCTGTCTTGTATATACTCCTTGGAAGCTTCTGTGGGAGAGTTCAAAGCAGAGCCACCTCTGTTCTACAGACTTGCTCTGATTGAGGGTGAGCTTCCTTTCTGATTCTTTCATTAGCATTCTGAATGGGTGGATTTATCTTTTCTGTTTCCTACTAGCCCTCTTTCTGGTGTGTGTGTGTGTGTGTGTGTGTGTGTGTGTGTGTGTGTGTGTGTTACTGGGGATTGAATCCAGTTCTACCACTGAGCTATATACCCAACATTTGTTTGTTTGTTTATTTATTTAGTTAGTTAGTTATTATTTTGAATCAGGATCTTGCTAAGTTGCTGAGGCTGGCCTCATACTTGCAATCCTCCTGCCTCAGCCTCCCAAGTCACTGGGGCATTGGGGTTACATATATATACCACCACTCCCATCTCCAAATAGCACCCTTCCTGGGGAACTGGGGCAAGCACCCCATGGGTGGCTCAGAGGCTACCTGGACAGTACCATCCACACCCACAGTCAGCCAGGGTGCTGAGGCAGAATTCAGGCATCGGAGCCCTGGCAGAGGTGTTTCCAAGCCTTTTCAGTCCCCAGCTTTCCTTCTCCATTCTTTTCTCTTCAGCTCACTGAGTCCTTCAGCAAATACATGGGGCTTCTGCTTCCTGCCCTGATTGCCAAAGCCTGAGTTGGGCCTTCTGATTAGCATGACCCCTCTGCCAGCTCCCATTTCCACAGTCGATGTTTGACTCTACTTTCTGGAAATAAGCAGATAACAAGTGCAACAGTCCCATAAAGCTGTCCCAAGTCCCCCGTGACAAACTTGTATCGGTACCATGGAAGACCTTGTCTTTCTTTCCCCTGTGGCTGGAGGGCATCCATCTCATTTACCCACGGCTGTGCCAAATAATTTACACAGACATTTAAAAGAAGAGGAAGGACTAACATAAGCTCCGCTTTATATCATTTAAAATTGGGATTTCATCTGTCCAAAGACTATTCCTACCCACTTTAGGATGGACACATGTATTTACATATGATTTATAGCCTGGAATATACACCATAATCATACAGATTTTTTACTTATTTAATTATATATATATATATATATATATATATATATTTTGCTATGGACTTAAAGGCTAACAAAAGACCTGTAGATTCTGAGACAAAGATGACGCTGTCCTTAACCACAGCTTTGGAGAGATGAAGCAAAGCATCTTGGCAATCAGAAGAGAAACTGTGCAGCCTAAATCTAATATTTATTACCATTAGACCAAAAGACTGAGAACAAACTTGTTGTTCTATTTGAAAGGAAAGGTAGCAGACTTGTCTCAAAACTTGGAGAGATGGATGAGGCATCTCCTTTTTGAAGATGGGGTTCATTGTAACACCGTTCTCTCCTGAAACATTCATACATATGTAACTAGTATGGTCAGTAAAAGATCCAATTAGAATGCTACATCTCCATCTTGCTCAATCTCTTGGTTCATTTACTTGTATATTTTTATTTTAAAATACTGAGTGAGCAAAATAATATATATTTTTTTGTACTGGGGATCAAACCTAGGGGCATTCTACCTCTAAGCTACACTCCTAGTCCCCACTTTTTAATTTTTTACTTAGAAACAGGGCCTTATTTAGTTTTTGAGGGTCTTGCTAAGTTGTGGAGATTGTCCTTGAACCTGTGATCCTCCTATTTCAGCCTCCCAAATATTGGGATTACATATGTGCATCATAGCACCTGGTTCATAAAATGATATTCTTGCCATATTCCAGACATTATACAAGACTCTTTCCCAATAGAATAGTTTATTCCTCACCAAAAACTTCGGTATCCTTGTGTTCATTTACAGATGACAGAGCTGAAGGCAGGAGAGGGTAAGCAATTTGCGAAAAGTCTCATAACCAGCAAATCTCAGAGCTGGGATTTGAGCTCCTGCCTGTGTGATGCAGGGCCCTTTGCACTAGGCCACAAGTGTTTATGAATGCACACATGCAAATGCTGAGGGAATTCAGGCGTGGGTGATTGAGGGATGCCTCATAGCAAAGGTGGAACCAGTAGGTGAAATCTGTTGTGAGCTTTAAGGTGGTCCTGATATTAGGTGACACAGCTACAACCTCCTTTAAGTGAAGAGAGATAGCTGCTGCTCTGGCCAGAGAGTCAGGGTGGTTAGATACCGCCCTGCACTATGTCAGACGGCCAGATACGATGGTATGTTGGTATGTTGGTTTCATGTTTGTTTGTCAAGTTAGGCTGGATTTTTTTTTAAACTCAGGAATCCATGAAAGGTGCTCCCTCCCCATTAGGTTTGGATTTGCTTCTGAGCCAAAATACTGGGAGGAATGTGATGCAGATGAGAAGTAGTTGCTTAACACAGGCCTGCTCCTTCCTTCCTGCCGGCTCAGAAGTCTCAATAGAATACTCTATGCCCCATTCCATTGGCTTTTGGTGCCTTCACTTGTCCCCAACCTCCATGTGGAGAAAGCAGACCCTCTTAGAGTCCTCTCTGTAGTGAAACATCTTGCGTGTGAGTTTTGTGTTAACAGGGAAGAGATTTACAGAACAGAGCATGCTCAGGAACCTTGGTGAGGACGGCAGGAGCACTACCTTTTCTGTCAGTATTGAGCAAGTTTTGTGGCATGAAGTGGAGAGGATGATGGTGTTGCTTCTGAGATAAGGAGCAGGGCTGCGGGACTGGGCCCTTCAGGACTTCCACACACCTGCCTAGCTCTCGTGAGTGGCTCTGAGTACTTATAAGGGACCAGCACTTTCACCAAGATAGTTTAAAAAAATTTTTTTTAATGTTTCTCATGTCACTTCCTTTCATGGTCATTTGTTCTTTTTCTCCTCCCTCCCTCCCTTCCTTCCTTCCTTCCTTCCTTCCTTCCTTCCTTCCTTCCTTCCTTCCTTCCTTCCTTCCTTCTTTCTTATACTGGAGGTGGAACCCAGGGGCCTTCTACTTTAAGGCTATGACCCCAGTCCTATTTTAGTTTCTATTTGGAAACAGGGTCTCACTAGGTTGCTGAAGCTGACTTTGAACCTGCAATCCTCCTGTCTCAGCCTCCCAAGTACTGGGATTGCAGATGTGTGCCACCATGCCCAGCTTCCTCCCTCCCTTTCTCCTTCTCTTCCTTCCTACTTTCCTCCCTTCCTTTCTTCCTTTTTCCTTCCTTCCTTCCCTGAGGATTAAACCCAGGAGTGCTCTACCACTGAGCTATATCTCCATCCCCTTTTATTATATTACATATTATATAATAATAGTATTATTAATTACATTATTATTGTTATTATTACTTAATAGAACCTAGGGGTGTCTCAGTGTCTTGCTAAGTTGCTCAAGCTACTCAAACTTGTGATCCTCCTGCCTCAGCCTCCCTCTATATTTATTTATATTGCATGAATTATTCTTGGTGAAGAGAGGCGGTGTGGTGTAACAATTAAGAATGAGGATCATTCTTAATTGAGGAGGTGAGCTGATCATCTGTGTAAATTTGTAATTGTATGACCTTCGGCAAGTCATTCAATTTCCCTGATTGTTCTCTGTAAGGTGGGAAAGTAATCCCTCCAGGGTTGTTGAGAGGCCTAAAACTATGTGAAAGGACTTAGCAAAATGTCTGCCACATTGTAAATGCTCAAAAAGGGGTAGCTATTATTATTGCTGACTTTTTTTTTTTTTATGCAGTACTGGGGATTGAACCCAGGGGCATTCTACCTCTGAGCTACAACCCCAGCCCTATTTTTTTGTTTTGTTTTGTTTTGTTTTTTTGCGGTACTGAGGATTGAACTCAGGGGCATTCTACCTCTCCGAGCTATACCCCCAGCCCTATTTTTTTTTTATTTTGAAACCGAGTCTCACTAAGTTGCGGAGTGCCTCACTAGGTAGCTGAGGCTGCCCGCGAACCCGGATCCTCCGGTCTCAACCTCCCGAATGCTGGGATTACAAGTGTGCGCCACCACGCCGGGCTCTTCCTATTTTTTATTTTTTATTTTTAAACAGGGTCTCACTAAGTTGTGGAGAGCCTCACTAAGTAGGTGAGGCTGGCTGCGAACTTGCGATCCTCCTGTCTTAGCCTCCCAAGTACTGGGATTACAAGCATGCGCCACCATGCCCGGCTGACTTTTCTTCTCATGTTTCTAGTTTCTTGGTGGAGGAGTCATTCTATCTATCGATCGATCGATCTATCTATCTATCTATCTATCTATCTATCTATCTATCTATCTATTTTTTCCACAGGTACCCAGCAGGATTGTTGATTCTGTGTGTCTACACCATCTAATCTTCCAATTACTGATATAGGCCATGGGAGCAAAGTGTCCCTGCCTTTGGTTTATTCATCTCCCTGCTCTGTTTCTGGGTAGTCTAACCTTCCCACCCCATCTCTTCTGCTCCTTATCCTCCATTACTGGAATCAGGGTGGAGAATGTGGGCCTGTTGCTAACAATTTCCAATATAATTTTAATGGAGAAGTGCTGTTCTGCATTATCTTGTAATGCTACGTAGCTTCTGGTAACAACAACAACAAGGCATTCATTGTGTGGACCAAAACCCATATCTGGTGACTGAATTTTTCTATTTTATCCAACCAGTCGTGCAACATACACTTAATACAACTCTGAGACTTGCTGAGAACAAACTAACAAGAACAATGAGAAAACATCTTACAGACTAAAAATGCCATTAAAATCCTTGTTTTTGAGCCAAGCAAACACAGGGGTGGGACTGCCAAATGGTCAGAAAGATTGTTCCTACACCCAAGAAAAGTGGCCTAGAAGGGGTAGAGGAGTCAGCACCAATGGAGGCCACTGGCAGAGCCACATTGACACGGCCTCAGCCACACTTCCTGAGCCTTCTAGAAGGGTCACTCCACTCAGGGCCAGCTCACTCCCATTCTCCCATCCTTCTGTGGCCATGTCCCCAGCTGCCCCATCAGCCCAGAGGTTCCTCTTCCCTCCCCAGGGGATTCATGCTTTCATGGTACTAGGAGTCCTAAGTGTACTGTTTTCTGATTTGTATTTATGTCTTGAGACAGTAACTTTTTTTTTTTTTTTTGCAGTACTGGGGATTGAACTCAGGGGCATTCTACCTCCGAGCTATACCCCCAGCCCTATTTTTTATTCTTTATTTTGAAACCGGGTCTCACTAAGTTGCGGAGTGCCTCACTAGGTAGCTGAGGCTGCCCGCGAACCCGGATCCTCTGGTCTCAGCCTCCCGAATGCTGGGATTACAAGCATGGGCCACCACTCCCGGCTTAACTTTTTGAATAAAAATAAACCTACGATAAACAAAGAGGAGGTAGAAGTGGAAAAGGAAACCAAATTGTGGTAAAATGGGCATAGCATAGTTTGGGGAATCATCAGCAAATCTGGGTTCAAGTCCAGGCTCTAATATGTCCTGCTTTGAGCCTCTGCATAAGTAGGTCAGCTTCTATAGCCTGCTTATCTGTAAAGCAGCACTTCCTTTATTCATCATCAGATACTTAGTGAGTACTTACTATGTGCTGGGCACCATTCTAGGTGCCCACAGTGCCAGGGGATGGGTATAGAAAGTTGAGTTTTAAAACTGACCAGAGAAGACTTCACTGAGAAGATGACATTTGAGCAATTTATTTTTTATTTTTTTGGTGCTGGGGATTGAACCCAGAGGCATTCTACCTCTAAGCCACACCTCTGGCCCTTTTATTTTTTATTTTGAGACAGGGTCTCACTAAGTTGCTGAGGCTGGCCTAGAATTTGCAATCCTCCTATCTTAGTCTCCCAAGTCCTGTGATTACAGGTTTGCATCACCATGCCTGGCTTGATTCTTCTGGGGGTTTTTTTGTGTGTGTGTGTTATTGTTGTTTGTTTGTTTTATGGTACTGAGAATTGAATACAGGGGTGTTCTACCCTCAAGATACACCCCCAGCCATATTTTATTTTTTTATTTGGAAGCAGGGTCTCACTAAGTAAGTTGCTGAGAATGGCTGTGGACCTGTGATCCTTTTGTCTTAGCCTCCCAAGTTCTGGGATTAAAGGTACATGGCACCACCCATGGCTTGGACATATATCGAAGGTGGGGAATGGTGTTCACTGTTGGATTGGATATGGATGTGAGAGAAAGTCAATGAGAACTCAAGGTTTTTGTCCAGAGAAATTGGAAGACTTGTGTTATCATTAATGGAGATGGGAAAGCTGGGGGTGGGGGAGGGAACAGAAGAGGGAGGAATCTAGTAATAATAATATTTGCCCTGCCCCTCCACAGGACTAAATGTGATGATTTATTTTCCCTGCAAATATGCTTCATCGGCACTAGTATTCAAAGGGCCCTCTCTCTCCCTGTGCAGAAGCCATCCGCCCAGGGACACTGTCTCACTCCACAGGTGGCTCCACTTGGTGGCGGGGGAGGTGTTCCCAGCACATGCACTCTTGGATCTGGCAGGTATCATCTGAGCTATGTTTAGGTCGATATTTTAGGATAGGTCCTCACGACTGTGACTCAAGTATGACTTAACATTTAATACCTTTATTTCTCCCTAACAGAATATTGTTTCTAATTTTTCTTTTATATAGCAACTGATGTTGCCATGCAGATCCCTTGGTTGCTATGCGATGGCAACGTTCCTCTGTCCCGTAATTGGCCGGGGCCCTGGCGCTGTGTGGTTCTCACGCGGGCCACTGACACCGAGCGGTTACTATGGTGAACTTTACGATTTCCTTTGATTGGTGGATTTCAGAAATAGGCCATAAGTGGAATTCATTATATTCAGCTAAGTAAAAATGAAAAATAAATATCATAACTTTCCCCCATTCCCAAAGTGAAGAAAATGTGACCTTGAATATGACAAAATGCTTCGTCGTTAGGTGACATAGGATCCTTCAGAAGACTTAAGAGTGATGGTAATCCCATGCCAGATTGGGGGGGAAGATTTTCCCTCTTGCTTTGAGTGGCTCCTTCAGCGTTAAGGGCACCCGGCTGACCAGAGTTGGGAGCCTCAAGCTGGGAGGGGAGGTGGGAATGGGGTGATGGGGGGGTTCAAACTGCCTTCTCCCTGGGGGATCAAGGGTGATGCTGGGCTCTGCTGTGGAGGGTGGGAGGCACTTGGGCTTTTGCACCTCAGAACAAGATGTTCTCAGATACTCCTCCAGCAAAGAAAGCTGCTGAGCTGAGCGCTCCTGGCTGGAGGAGACATGATGGGAGTCAGAGAGTCAAAGTCGGGTTTCTGCTTTCTGAATTCTCTTTTTCTCCTACCGTGCTTCTCTAGGCAGATGAGCCGGTCCTGGCTGGTCAGGCCTGTGTTCAGGGTGGAGGACTGAGTCTAGTCTTTCCAATTTCATAACCAGACTCTTTTCTCTATAAGAAAAAACGGAAAAAGAAGAACCTGGAGCCAGGTGGGGTGACACATACCTGTAATCCCAGTACTTGGGAGACTGAGACAGGAGGATAGCAGGTTTCAGGCCAGCTTCACTGTTTCAAAATAAAAAAAATAAAAAGGGCTGGGGATGTAGCTCTGAGGTAGAATATCTCTGGGTTCAATCCCCAGTTTAAAAAAAAAGGGAGGAGGAGGAGGAGGAGGAGGAGGAGGAGGAAATAACCTGGGAGGGAGGAGGAATTATTTTAGCTGCATCAGATATCTGCCTCTCTCTAATGCTTTCTGTATGGGGTGATAGGGTGGGAGGCAGAGGAAGGACAATGCTGTGTAGGAGGAAAATCTAGGAGCCACAGAAACAAAACTGGTCATAAATTACAGTACCAGGGCTAATATCTGACTTCCATAGTGTATCATTTTTAATACTCTCTTCCTCTATATGCATGACGAAGCTATTTTTACTGGTAATCACAAATGAAGCCAATAATAATGGCCAGAAGAGAAATATTATTTGATTAGATTTTACATAATATCAATATGAAAAAATAAAATAAGTCCTATAGTCCTTCAAAGGAAAAAAGTTATAGAGTAATTCTTTTCTCTTCTTTTTCTTGCATAAGCTAGGCAAGCACTCTACCCTGAGCTCTAGCCCCAACACCACATTAATGTAATTTTTGAACAGAAGGGTAAAAACTTATACCTACATCTAAGTCTTTCACAGTAATGAATAGTGACTTTACAATTTCTGGGGTTTTTTTGTAATTAACGCTTGCAAAATTGTCAGACTATGTCAAAGTTGTTTTTCTTCTCATATTCATGAAGTGTTGATTCATCTTTGATTACAGAACATTTTTTATTAATTTTAATTTTGAAAAGCAAAGGAACAGATAAAATAAATAGAAAAAAGTTTTCAGCATATGTTTGGCAGAGATACACAAAAATCTCATTTCACAATAAATCCCAGAAAATTTAAACACAACTAAAAACTCCAGGCAGTCACATAGAATAACAGAATGGAAGTAACTCAAGTTCTGATTGTCTTTCCAACCACTGTGCCATCATTGTTTATTTCAAATCGATTGTTTGTACACAGGAATATGTAGTACCAGGGAGATCGAGACACGAATTATACCCAAAGGGGGCTCTGTTACACACTTGCTGTCAAAGTAAATGCCTGGAGTTAAAGTCTTGGAATCAACCTCTACATAGAATGCAATGTTTATTCTAGGAGAAGCAATAAAAATTATTACGCTAAATTGAAGCTTGTTTCTATATTGTTAAAACTCAGCTACAACTTGGTGATTGTTTAGTACTTAAACCAACAAAAGTTTGTGTGTGTGTGGGGGGGCAGGGGAACACTTTATCACTGACATTATTTACAGTTGCTTGCTGTTGTGATAATAAAAAGCAGACTGCCTTTCAGAGGGTTTTATTATTGTTTTCAAGTCTTTTGCAGGCCTTGTACCCCTTGATTGCCTTTGGGATAGGGTGGACCCCTCCTCCTCCTGCTCTGTCCTTGGGACCACACAGTAGTAAAATCACTATGATTGTGTCTTGCTAGAGCTGGAGAGTGTGATAAAAAGCAACAAGGGGCTACTCTGAAGGAACTACAAGGAGATACTGAGATGGGTTGATCAACAAATATCTGGTAAATTCTCTTACCCTGATATAAACAAACGGGTTTTGTTTTTTACTCTCATAATGGGGTGGGGAGGGTCAAGCATCATTAGTTTAAGTGTCCTTTTTTCTCATTAAAAAATAGTGATTCCTGCAGCTTTGCATACAATTTAGTTAGCTCTTGTGTTCCAACATTTCCACCTGAGTGTTTGCTAATTTATTCTGTGGCACTGTTTTTGACCTTTAATTTTATGTCACACTGAACTTAGCACTAGGTTTATTTTATCTTTTTTTCCCTTTATTTGTAGTACTGGAGATTGAACCTAGGTGCATTCTATCTCTGAGCTAAACTGCCAGCCTTATTTTATTTTTTATTTTGAAACAGGGTCTTGTTAAGTTGCTGAGAGCCTCACTAAATTAATTAGGCTGAGAGCCTAAAAACCTGTGCTCCTCCTGTCTCAGACTCCTAAACACTGGGATTGTAGCCATGTACCACTGCGTACCTGGTTTGGGGTTATGTTTACTAGTGAAATGTGTAAACATCCTTTGCTGAGTCTTCACATTTTTTTTTCACCTGTAGCAGTGGAATCAGAGATTGAAGTTGCATAAACCATTTTGAGGGCTAGACTGGATGAGGAAGGAGAAAGAAAAATAGCAGAAGCCATGACTTACCCTTCAAAGTTGGCTAGGTATAACACTCCCTTTTCTCCCTGTCATCTCATCAGACAGATATATTTAGATCCACTCTTGCATTAATAGATGGTTTTCTGGGTAGGGTGATTTAAAAGCTCTGGTGCCTGAAATTTTACCATCAATTTTATCTTCCTTTAGGTTAAATAGTGTTTGTTCTCCATGGACCTCTGGGAAGCACAGATACCTCTGGAAGAAGTAACATATCAAGTCCCTAACACTTTAGTGTAATGGAGCGTATTAGATCTCTTCCTCTGTTATCTGAGCAGCAGGATCAGGACCCTGGGAACTTAGAAAGTCAAAGAGATACTTCTCAACTCAGTCTTGCCGGCCTTGAATATGTACCACTGCTTTAAGAAATACCAATTTGTATTGTTTTCCCAGGAAAACAATAACAGTCTCCACTTTACCCTTCCCGAGTGCTGGAGGCCATGTGTTACCTCTTGTGTTTTGTTTTTATTCTGCTCACACATATCTGGGGAGGGGACCCTTGAGACTTCTTCTTGGCTCTGCTTCAGGACCCATAATGGCACTAGATCTGCACTTCTTAATACAGCAAGGGCAGGTGGCAGCAAGCCAAAGTGGCCTCCAAAGAGTGTGTGTGCAGGAGTGGCTTTTTCAGTGTGCATTAAAAAATCAGGAGCCAGCCAGGACAAAAGCTCAGATTGATAGGGTATTCCTAAGAAGAGTGCCTGCATCAAGCTTTTAAAAAAGAAAGAAAAGCATTTTCTTTCCTACTGAATTAAGGTTCTATGCCAGAGCTTGTTCCTGTGAGCATTATGTGCCTCTGTGTGTGTGTGCACTGTGCAAGTGTGCATGCATGTACACACTAGTTGCTGCCACAGCTGCTATCTGAAAAACCACACGGATAAATTGTAGAACCTGAACATGGAGAGTGTTAAGAGGGATCTGCAGGGCTATCAAGAGCAAACGAAGTGGCATTGACTTTTTAATAATTCGTCTTCTCTCAAGGTTTAAAAATATATTTGTGTCGATATATAATTGAGGAATGTTCACTAATGACCTAACTAGATGATTCTTTTTATAGTGTTTATTTCAAACACAAGTTGCTAATAAGAAGTACTAAAATTGATTTGGATGTAGATTAGTTTCCATTATTCTGGAGTACAGACCACACATAGAAATGCATCTTAACATGAGTCTAGACTCATTTTGCAAGCAATTGTCCCTTACTGGATATAACAGTGTCTTCCTAAGAATGTGTGTAGAAGTAAAATATTTTAAAATTTAGAAAAAAATTGATTACATTAAAAGTTAAAATTCCTGGGGCAAAACTTTCCTTTCTGCAAAGTATGAGTTAGGCATGAAAAGGTCCTTGACCCAGTCATTTTCCCTCTGGGGGCTCAGTTTTCTCATCCATCAAATTAGACGGTGGGGGTAATGAAAGATTGTTGAGAGCTCTTGGCATCTTTACATTCTGGGTTCTAAGAGCTGTTTTATAATGTGAATAATCATCTCATAAAATGTCCATCAACTTTTTAAATGCCAGGCTTCTATTCTGGGCTGTCTTAAGAGGGGTTCCCTTAAGTTGGGACTATCAGGTTGTCTGATATCATTATTCCCTTTCTTTATTCTTTTGGGATGAAGTGGAATGAGGTTATAAGAACACACAGAGATCAACAGGAAGAGAGAGACAGGAAGAGAAGTAGTGAGACATGTCGGCATTTCCCCAAACAGCAGGTTCTAAAAAGCAGAAGCGGAGTCCCTGTTGTTTGCTCACAGCTTTCTTGCATTGCTTGGTCAGCATGGAACACCCAGCCACAGGCACAGTTGAGCCTTTGCTGGAACCCAGCAGACTGCTCAGCAGATGTCTATGCTGGAAAGGAGTTTGAACTGTGAGTTGTAGGAAGTGAGTCTACAAGGTCAGTGCTGGGGTGGGCCCCCACCTTTACCCTATGACTTTTCCCTAACCAAAAGGTTCCTCGAATGAGTTTTTTCTTAGCATTTCCATTGTGAGAAATGAGAAGCCTCTTCCTTGGTGATGGTAAAAATTAAGTAATATTGTACTATTGGCGGCTTTGGGCTATTAAAACCCATTCTTTGAGAAACGGGTATTGGCTAAGAAGATTTACTAACAGATTTTGAAGGAAGTTTACAGCAGAATATGATATACCTCCAAATCACACAAATTACACAATTTGTAGATGCGTAATGTGCCATTTACAAAACAAAATAACATGGTTTAGTTTAACATCCATTTCCTGAGCTCCTATGCCAAGTCAGCAGTATGCTAGGGAAGAAGAAATCAAACCTTCCTTGCCATATTTTCATACTCCTATGTGTCTTCCATAGTGTTGGCTCAATTTTCCAGAACTACATATGTGTCCACTTTTTCTACCTGGGATTTTTGTGATGTGCAAGAGCACATCAGTAAATTCCAGTTTATGTTGGGTTGGTTATAAAGCAAAAAGCTCATGAAGATTCTGTTTTGTATTTCAACTCTATGGTCAGCCACTTTCTAGTAATGATGTTTTCCACGTCTTCAATTCATAGTATGGTACTATACATTTGAGCATGGGTGCCTTGTCTAGAATCCTAGCACAATTATTATGACAGCTGGTATCATTTACCACAAGGAGAGAAGAGTTTACTCTCTCATTGGTGATTCTGTATATGTAACATCAAAAGACCACTTTTTGTATAATCATTTAAAAAAACATAACCCTCTAATCGATTGTTTTAACAAACTCTTATGTCATTATAAAACATATTGTGACTATTTTTTACCTACAGAACTTTGGCTGAATTGAATAAGTACCACAAAGGGACAATCTAATCTGGAGTAGTATTTTCTCATGAAAACACTATATAATGTCAAAGTTCTCTAGATACCTCATTATTTATCAAAAATTGATAGTTATAGGTCTGGAGCCACTGTATAAACTATATGATATTGAAAATGGTAACTAAACTTCAAACCCTGCAACAAGATGACTAAAATCCAAATCCAAGTATGGAAAAAATAGAATTTTAAAGAGAAGGGAGTAGAAAGGTGATAGAAAATTACTTAAGGCAAACTCATCTGCTCAACAAGACCAAAGGGACTATGGTTCACTTTATAAATGAAAGACAGGGCACCTTATAAGTTGAGTGCATTTAATGCAATGGAAACTTTTAGTCTAAGGGTCCATTTCTACCTGCCTACCTTATCAGTCTTGTTTCTAGTGTTGGTTGGCTAAGGTGTATATAGGAGAAGTTGCTGGAATTAGCTATGTTCCCAGCTAGCTCTGCTCAATAGCTGTACACCCTTAGACCTTATTTTCTGGTTATTTTTATGTTAGTTGGAGTTATTCTTTTGCTCTTGGATTAATTCTTTCTTCAAATCCTATGAAACTCAAAAGGGGGTTGTGAGCTCTTGCTGCCTTTGATCTCTGAGCAGGAAAGGTGACTCTCATATGATTAATGAGCTCAGCTGGACCTTGCCCAGAGGCCTAAATGATGATGTGTGCTTTGCAGAACCTTTAGAGGAGTGGGAAGAGGCCAGCATGCCCTGATGGCAGTTGGCCTCCTGGACATGTCTAGGCATGAAGGAGGTGCTCTATCCCAGCAGCATGCTCTGCTACAGAATGACAAAGACAAGCAGAAGGGGATGACTGCCCACCCACTCACTAAGGATAATTCTACCCCTCTGCTAGCTGTATGTCCTCTCTGATTCAAGGATGTTTACGTTAAATGTGGCAGCACATGAATTAATGGGAAAAATGACTTGAATGGGATACAGAGAGGAGCTTGGCCAAGAGGGAGAACTAGGCCAGAGGGAGGTGACCTGGACCACAGACAGTACCACTTCTCCATCCCAGAAGGACTGTCATCACTATGTAAGCTGTCCTGAATTTAGACCATGGCTGTTACCTTTTTGGTGTACTATGTCATATCCATTCTACTGCATGAATTCAGTTCTTCTCGATCAGTTTTTATTTCTTTTGAGAAATATTCCTTCTAGGTGAAGTGGGGCCTGTGAAGTGTGTGGGCACAGGAGGATTGTATCAGCTGTGCCTGGACAGTGGTGCCTCGCTGGGTTGAACAAGGGCTCAAGCAGGGGCCAGACCTAGCCTGCTCACCTGGCTCAGCTGCACCCTGGCCCAGGACTGGGTCAGCTCAGGCAGAAGTGCCTTTTTGGAATTGGTCTGCCTTTCTCTAGTTTGCAAAAGGGCCCTTCAGGTGCTAGTGTTAAGTGACCACTATATCCCAGGAAGGTCCAGGGGCCACGTGCTATACATCCTGGTATTTAAACAGAGTCTATTCATTTTTAGGTTGCCACATACCACTCTATATGTGAGGAGTGACAAAACCTTGGCCTTTAAAAATTGATGAATGACTGTGCTTGTCTAGCTGCTCCAGTGAGGCCAAAAGTTCCTCCAGCATGGACTTAGGGAATGAGCCCTCTGTGCAGTGACAACTCAGAAGACTTGTGGTCTGACTCCATTCCTAACAGCTGCTTGATCTAGAATGAGCCACATAACCCTTCATATCCTTCCTTTCCTTGCCTGTAAAATGGGGAAGACAATTTTTACACCAAAGGATTGTCTTAAAGAGTAAATGAAAGAATATTCTGGAGAATATTTTATGATCTGTAATATCCCAAGTAAATGCAAATATAAGGAGTGAGCATTATGCTTAGCCTCCTGGTTCACCTCAGGATGGGAAACCAGATATTCTCATTTCCTAATGTGTGGCCACTATGTTACTACATCTCAGTCTTAATGCTTAGTGGTGCTGGTACCCAGTGAGCCCAAGCCATAATCTCTCTGTCTCTATTCTGTTGTAGAACACTCCTTTAGCAATAAATAACACTGCTCATGGGAACTTCAGAGAGAAAAACTTCAATATGCCTTTAAAAAAGATTTATCTTTGTAGGCTAAATATCAGTGAAAAGAAAATAGGCCCAAGATGAGGGGACAATCAAAGTCAGGAACCTGACTTTCTTTAAATGGTCCTCAAAATGTTTTTGTTAGTTTATAAATGATAAAAATAAACATTTAGGAGATAGGGATGGAGCTCAGTGGTAGAGTACATGCTTAGTTTGTGCGAGGCCCTGGTTTCCATCCCTAGCACCACAAACAACAACAACAAAAAAAACCTAACCACACTTGAGTGAGACTGAGACAAATTATAATCTCTTGGGTTGTGTATTTGACTCCAGGATACCACCTCCAGCACTCCTCAGATCCTTTCAGAACAATTTCTCTTTTGAGTCTTAGTCCCTACCTCATAACCTTCTCAACTTTTATTGAAATCCTTTGTAGATGGGTCCACAACTTGGTTGATAGATAGATGGAATAGTGACTGAGCTTAAGAAATTCCCCCATCCCAGACCATCTTCTGAGTATCCCATTGTTAATCCTCGAAATCCTGTTATTAGCCCTTAATTCCTTTAGATGAAGAAATTATTTCTCTATTAGAATTCAAGGAATCCCTGGAGGAGTAACATATTAAAGCTGTCATACTTTAATAGGAAGGGGCCAGGAGACTTTTTCTGTAAAGGATCTGATGACAGCAAATATTTAGGCATTATGGGTCACTATTCAACTCTGTCACTGTAGGGTGAGAGAGATGGTACAGAGACAAACATGGTTTGTTTTTTATAAAATTATATTTACAAAAACAGAAAGTAGACTGCTTGGGGCCCATGTGCTATAGTTTCCTGTCCTCTGACTCAACTGAATTCTCTCAAAGGTGAGCTGGAGAAAGGGGCACTTAGAGCCTAGTGGAGCTGTGGTGGACCCACAGAGCCAAACTTCATAAGAGCTAGTCCTTCTAAGCCATTTAGACTTTTTTTTTTCTGCATTGAGATTACTAGTCTCAATCAATTCATCTCCTACATATATCCCTACCATTTTGTTGTTTTGGTGGTGGGATATACTTTTTTCACTCATTTTAATTTTGTTTAATATATTTAGTGTATCGACTTAATAGTCATAGGACAGGGTAGCTACCATTCTGTCATTTAATTGCTTAAAATTCTATTCATGTCATGCAAATTGCTAAACATTAAAAGGGAATTGCTTTTGAATTCCAATACATTTCAAATGATCACACTCTCCCCTTCTTTCTGTCTGTGTTGAACACTTTTTGACACTTGAATTACATTGTGGATGGTCTGAGAAGTGAATGGTGTTCTGTTTCCTAGCTGTGCATAAAAGGAGCTTTTTCCTTTTTTGTCCAGACAGCATTTTATTTCAGGATCAATGGTGGCTTACTTACGCATGGTGCTTATTCTTAGTCGTGACATGTTCTTAAAGTAAAAAGGGAATTATTTGTAAGCCTTTTAGAGTCACATTCAGGTGTCATGTGGGCACATGGGGGAGTGCACCTGCCTTCAGGGCTCAGCTGCTGACCCAAGGAGCATGTGAGCTTGGGGGCCCAGGAGTGGGGTGGGGTTTGAGCTAAGACATTACTCCCTCTTTCCCAGACCCTCCGGTGACAGTACAACATGGAAGATAAGAAATTTAGAGCCGGGCACGGTGGCCCACGCTTGTAATCCCAGCATTTGGGAGGCTGAGACCGAGAATCCAGGTTCGTGGCCAGCCTCAGCTACCTAGTGAGGCATTCTGCAACTTAGTGAGACCCTGTTTCAAAATAAAGAATAAAAAATAGGACTGGGTGTATAGCTCGGAGGTAGAACACCCCTGAGTTCAATCCCCAGTACCACAAAAAAAAAAAAAAAAAAAGAAAGAAATTTAGAATTAGAAATGGAGCCTCCTACAGCCATGGACCAGACAAGCTGGAGCCATAACCTGAGCCTCTAAGGAGTCTAAAACTGACCTCTAGGGTAGCAGAGGGAGGGCTGTGGGGCCCTCAAATTGGTGCCTTCGTTTTACTGTGAGACAGGCTGGCTTCTCTCCTCCCTGGGGAATAGGCCCAAAGCCTTGGAGACAGTCTAATTATCTTTTTATATATTCATAAAGAAGTTTATTTTTGGTAAGGATGCTCAGACTAGAATATACTTGATTGGTTTACATTGGGAAAGTAATTCGGGACTCATCACCCAAATTACATTACAAATGCTAAGATGTATTCTAGTTGTTACCTAAGCGAGCCTACTTCTTACTGTATCAGGGACATGGAGTAACCTCCAAATTCCTGAGTCTACATGCATTTTGTAGTCTTAAATGTGGACTAAGAAGATAAAAACTTCCCTTTTAACACAGACTATTCACATGCCCTAGCAGGTTTGTACACAAACTCCTCCTTCTGCAGAATCTTGTTGGGGTTCTGAATTCAGGAAGGATAGAGATCTTCATCACCTGTGCTATACACAGCCAGGCTGGAGGAAAGGGTGACACTGCATCTGTATCAGTCAAGGTGCTGCCAAGGAAAGAGAACCAGCAAGACACCACGAGCACACCAGTCAATTCTCATTATTCATGGTAGTTATGTTCCATAAATCATCACAAACATTGAATTAGCAAATAGTGAACCATTGTTCCTAGGGGAACTACAGAGTTAGGTTCCTGTAAATCTCTGGTTACAACATTTACATCAACCAGTCAAGATGCAAACTTGTTGTATGTGTGTCTTTAAAAATGCCTATATATATTTGACCAATTTACATCGAATTCATAGCCAACACTATAGCTCATGCTTGAATGAAGCTTATCCAATGCATGTTTTCTCTGTACAGCACATCAGTCTTCTGGTGGGCCTTATAGAGAAAATGGGAGAGCACTTCAGCACTACATGTAAGGGTCATTTTAAACAATGAAATCACCAACAAAAAGCAGAAAAATGTGACAATTATGGTACTAAATGGACCAGGACCATGAGAGCTGAAATGAGAACTGAAGCTGGAAATGTGTGCCTTGGGTGGCTAAAATTGTTTACCACTCTTGAGTATGTTGGTAAATGATCATCAAAGGGCAGCAAGTCTTGATTTAGGGGTTACAAATGAGTTAAAGGAGGACATTTCACCAATATAGAATTCATGAATAATGAAGATTGACTCTATATTAACAAGATGTATTTCAAGGCAGTTGGCCTGTGCAATTGTGAGAACTGGTAGGTCTGAAATCTACAGGGCAAGCCACAGACTAGAAACTCTTGGGCAAGAGCTGAAGCTACAATTGACAGGTGGAATTTCTTCTTCCTCAGAGAAATCTGTTTTTCCCATAAGGCTTTTCAACTGATCAGATGAGGCCCACACAAATTATCAAGAACAATTCCTTTACTTAAAGTCAACTGGTTGTAGATGTTAGCCACATCTACAAAATTCCTTCATAGCAATACCCAGTCTAGACCATTGTCCCCCACTGTCCAGTTGACACATAAAACTAACTATCAGCTGAGCGTGGTTGTGCACACTTGTAATCCCAGTACTTGGGAGGCTGAGATGGGAGATCTCAAGTTTGAGACCAGCTTTGGCAACTTAGTGAGACCTGTTTTTTTTTTTTTTTTGCAGTACTGGGGATTGAACTCAGGGACATTCTACCTCTGAGCTATACCCCCAGCCCTATTTTGTATTCTTTATTTTGAAACCAAGTCTCACTAAGTTTGTGGAGTGCCTCACTAGGTAGCTGAGGCTGGCCTCGAACCCGGATCCTCCAGTCTCAGCCTCCCGAATGCTGGGATTACAAGCGTGCGCCACCACGCCCGGCTGTGAGACTCTGTTTTAACATAAAAAATAAAATCAGGCTAACAGTGGAGCGCAGAGGTAGAATGCCCCTGGGTTCAATCCCCAACAAAAACTCACACACACACATACACCAAAAAACAAAAAAAAACTAACCATCACAGCAGCCAATTAGGAGGCATAAGAAAATGGCCCTGGAGGAAATCTCCCCTTTACATTTTCCTAAAAGGCCAGTGTGAGAGATCAGTAAACTATAAACCCTACCGGCTGTCCTGGATCACAGTGTTCAACATATCCCCAGTCCCTCTCGGCAGCAACCTCACTCACTCATTCAAGGCACTGACCACAGCAGGGATGATGAGACATCTTTATTTATTTATTTATTTTTCTTGAGGCACTAAAAAGGGACAGAGATTTAAGCCTTTCCCTTTGACTCACCAAGTATGACCCATCTTTTTTTCTATTAAAGAGTTTCTTATGCTCATTGATTTAGGCTCTGTCTGCTTTGAGCCTCACTCATCAGCCATTTGCTCAGCCCCTGTCCTGTAACTAATGAGAGAGCTTCGACTGCACCCAGCCCATGGGCTGATGCACCTTCTCAGCAGTGCTATTGGATAGTAGTATTGTCATTGCTCAGGTGCTAGAGGACCAGGCTCCATTTCCCTGAGACCATGATGCTTAAGAGAAAAGGGGAAGGATTTGTCCTATACTCTAGCAAAAGGTGGTGCATATCTGTCATCACCTAAGCACATGTTGGAACTGCAGAACTCCAGACTAATTGAATCAGAAGATTCCAGTTGATTCACATGCACAGTAAAGTGTGAAAAGCTTGCTCTAGGTAACTTTTGGGGGCCCATTTTTCCTTCAGCCTCATTGTTTACGTCCTGATCCCTGACCTATTTTGAATTGGATATCCCAGAATAACCCTGCTCCTCCAGGCACCAGCAGATATATACCTCAATCTCAATTCCCACAACTGGAGGTCATTGAATATTCCCACCTGATAAACTAGCCCACAGTTTTCCTTCCCCGGATGAGCATGACTCTATTCTCGGCCCCTCCCCAGGGGGACTACTGCTAAAAATGCAGCTTCTGTTTTTTGTTTGTTTCTTTGTTTGTTTGGTACCGGAGATTGAATCCAGGAGTAGTCTACCTCTGAGCTATACCCCCAGTCCATTTTATTTTTTGTTTTTGAAACAGCATCTCGCTAGGTTACTGAATCTCACTACATTGCTGAGGCTGGCCTTGAACCTGTGATGCTCCTGTTTCAGCCTCCCAAGTACTGGGATTACAGGCATGTGCAACCACAGACAGCTTCAAAATGCAGCTTCTGAGTCAGACAGTCTGGGGTTCTGCATTTCCAACATGTTCTTAGATGGTGACAGATGCTACGGGTGCATGCACCAACCACCCTTTGTGTACCAAGGAATTAGAGTATAGGACAAGATTGCTCCCTTTTTTCTCCTGTGTTTCTGTCAGCTCCTCTCCCCCTCGAACCCCTTTGGGGCTCTACATGTCAGGATATATGGGGAGCAGCAATTGTATCTTCCCCTCAGAACTGATTTGGATGGATTGCTAATAAGTGCAGTGTCAAGAGGAAGTAGGATTGGCTGAGAGACTCAGGGACCGGGGGTGAGGTTCTGGGTGCCCCACTTCCAGAGTGACCTAAGGTCAGCCTATGCCCTCTATTTAAGCCTCCATTGCCTCAGTTGTATATTGTTATGAAAGGTACCTTTTAACACATCTGTGAAACCCATTAAACCCATTTGGAATCTTAAGGGATCTATATGAATTTGCTTTTGAGGCCAGTTTAACAAGGAATCCAGGGCCAGGAAAGAGTTACACTGTTGACTTTACTAGAAGTCTAATGGTCCCTTTTGCTTTTATTAAGCATGGAATTCATTAACC
>PVLC010020995.1:0-28844 GCA_004027655.1 Graphiurus murinus
TCTAATGACATGATAATCACTTTCACATATACCAACTCTAACCCAGGAATGAATAGATAGGCAACAATTCCATGGGCATTACAATTCAGTATTTTGTCTTCTTTCTTTTTCTCTAACCTTGGGTAAACTGCCTTGGTTTGCCAGGAAGGAAGGAAGGAAGGAAGGAAGGAAGGAAGGAAGGAAGGAAGGAAGGAAGGAAGGAAGGAAGGAAGGAAGGAAGGAAGGAAGGAAGGGGAGAGAGAAGAGACAGAAGAGAGGAGGAAGGAAAAAGGAAGGAAGAAAGGAAAGAAGGAGAGAAAGAAACTCACTATGCATTATCTTAGTAATGTAGGAATTTGGGGACATTTATTACAATGAAGGGCCAGAATTTCTCTAATAATAAATAGCATTGGTATATGCAAAATCTGATCCATAGCTGTTAGAAAATAGGCATTTTGGAATGTACTCTATTTAAGCTGGTTTAAAGAGGTATGTTATAGTCAAAACTCTTGTCTGAATTATCTTTGAATTTCATAATGTCATCCAAAGTGCCTTTCACATATGATGTTTCTAGTAAATATGCTTTAGATCATTAAATTAATTAATATGAACATATTTGTTGACTACAATCGAAAATATTGAGTCTAAAAGGTCTTCAGAAAATTGCAAGATATATGGATTTGAAAGTACTTTTCAACTACTTAACTATCATAGAGGATCTCTCATTAGATAATGCATATACCTTATACTGTTCCATGTCAGACAGAAGAAATGAGCATGTACTTTTGTGTGTGTGTGTGTGTGTGTGTGTGTGTGTAGTATTGGGGATGAAGCCCAGTGGCATTCCACCTCTGAGCATTTCTCCAATCCTATATTATTTTTTATTTTGAAACAGTCTCTCTAAATTGCTGAGGCTGGTCTCAAACCTGCAATCTTCCTGACTTGGCCTCCCAAATACTGAGATTACACGTATAGCCACCACACCCAGTTTGAGCATGTACTTTTTAAAAGTGAATTTGTCATTTGTTCCATATATTATACATATATGCAAATTTTATATATTTTTCTTTTTTTTTTTCTTTTGGTACTAAGTATTGAACCTATGAGTATTCTACCACTAAGCTGAACTCTTAGCCCTTTTGATTTTTTTCATCTTGAAACAGAGTTTTGCTAAAATGCTAAGGCTGGCCTCAAACCTGAGATCCCACTTCCCTACGTTTTTATTAATGTCTGATCTGTTACACAATTATTCCATCCAATCCATCACATTTATTTAGTTGTGCATCTGCATAGCCTTGTCTTGACATTAATAGTTTCTTGGACATTCCATGTTTCTCATAACCTTGAGAGTTTTGAAGAACATAGGTCAAGTATTTGTCTAGAAAGTCTTTTCATTGGAATTTATCTGATTTTTTTTTTTTTTATGGTTAAACTGGAGATGAATTGTTAGAAGGCTGACCACACAGAGGAAAAGGGTATCTGTTTCAAAGGTATCTGCTACCATTGTACCACTGATGTTAACCCAAGGTAGCTAAGGTCCTGCTTGTCACTGGAAAGTTACTATTTTCCCTCTTCCCTATATTCTACTACTTGAAGGAAGTTGCTATGCATGTATCACTTAAGGAGTGGGTGATTATGTTCTACCTCATCAAGGGCTTGGTGTCTATGTATATAAATACATTATTTGAAATTTTTTCACAGGGCATCTATTTATTCAATATTTATTGTATCAATCTGGACTCAAACATTTATGTTTTACTTTCAAGCTTAAAATCCAATGCAAATGTATTCATTTGCGAAACTTGTTTTGTATTAATTCCTTGGGAATTATACAAACAATAATGTCATCTGCAAACAAAGAGAGTTTAATTTCTCCCTTCTCATCTGAATATTTGTTGTTTTCTTTTCTTGTCCATTGCACTAACTAGAAATTCTAAGGGAATATTGATAGGAGTGTGAAGAGAGGACATTGTTGCTTGTTCCTGATCTTAGGGGTGAGGTATCTAATTTTTTGCCATTAAGTATGGTGTTAACTGGAGGTTTCCTTAAGATACTAAGCTGAGGAAGTTCCATTAAATTCCTCGTTTGCTGAGAGTTGGTATCATGAAGCGGTGTTGGATTTTGTGTTGATATGATCATGTAATTTTTTTCTTTAAATTTTTGATGTGATTAATTATATTAGTTGACTTTGAATGTTGAACTACCCTTGCATATTTGGAATAAATCCCATGAGGTGAGGTCATGGTATGTAAAATTTCAAAATACAACATTACATTTGATTTGCTTAAATTTTGTTAAGTATTCTTATCTCTCTGTCCTGGAAGTATACTCACCTATTTTTTTTTTTCTTATATGTCTTTATATGGCTTTGGCATAGTATTAGATTAATGGTGGACTCAAAGAAGAAGTTCAGAAGTTTCTTATGCTTCTATTTACTGGAAGATATTATAGAGAATTAGTGTCATTTATTTCTTAAGTACTTTATAGATTTTTGCCACTAAGATAATTGGCCTTGTCCTTTCTTTATTTGAAAATTATTAGATATAGGATTTGATTAGTTGAGTAGATGTCAGCCCATTCAGATTACCTCATTCTTCTTGTGTGAGTTTTGGTATTTTGTATCTTTTAAGAAACTAGTTACTTTTATGTAAATTATACATTTTTGGGCATACAGTTTTACTTAATATTCCATTATTATCTTTTTATGTGCACAAAATCAACCATGAACAACTTTCTTTTTTATTTGATACTGCTGACTTTATCTTTTTTTTCCCTTAGCCTGGATAGAGGAGTATCAATATGATTTTACCATATTTATCTTAATAAAATTTAAAAAATATCAACATTTAATTTTATTTTCTCTATTGTTTCCCTGTATTTAATTTTATTTATATCTACCCTACTTTTTCTTATTAATTTAATTTGTTCTCTTCTATCTCTAGCTTCCTAAAGTGGCAATTTAGGATATTAATATTAAATCTTTCATTTCTAAAATATTCATTAAATCTTTCAAATTTCTCTGTAAGCACTTCTTTTATTAAAAAAAACATAATTTTATTTTAATTTCTTTAAAAATGAGTTTCTCTTGAAAGTGCTTGATCGATGTGTCAATTACTAGTATATTATTTAATTTCCAAATACCTGGGTATATTCCAGTACCACTTCTGTCATTAATCTGTAATTTAATTCCATTGTGATCTGAGAACTTAATTTGTAGAATTTTTACTACTACTACTACTACTACTACTACTACTAGTGTGTGTGTGTGCGTGTGTGTGTGTGTGTGTGTGTGTGTGTGTGTGTGTGTGTGTTGTGTACGGTGCCGGGAATTTACCCCAGAGACATTCTCCCTCTGAGCTATACCACCAGACCTACTTTTTTTTTTTTTTAATTTTAAAACAGGGTCTCACTAAGTTGCAGAGGGCCTTGTTAAGTTGCTGAGGCTGGCCTCAAACCTACAATCCCTCTGTCTGAGTCTCCCAAGTACTGGGATTACAGATAGGTGCCACCAGGCCAGGCTAGATTTCTATTATTTTGAATGGTGAAGGGTGTGCTTTAAGGCCCAGAGATGGTCTATCTGGGGAACGTTTCACGTGAGATTTAGAAGAAAGTGAATCCCTCTGTCCTTGAATGCCTACAGTACAAATATCAATTAGGTTAAGATGATTGATAGTGCTGTTTAGGTCAACTTTGGTCTTACTGATTATCCGCCTGCTTGATTCATCAATTACTGGGAGAGGAGTGCTGACATTTCTAACTATAATAATGGATTTGTCTATTTCTCCTATTAATTCTATCAGTTTTCACCTCACCTATTCTGTTGTTTTGCTATAAGGCACATATATGGTTAGGATGGTTGTGCTTTTCTTAGAAAAATAACTCTTTTTTCATTACATGACAGTCCTTATTCTCACTGATGATTGTGCTGGTTCTGAAATCTGTTTTGTGTGCAATTGGTAGAGCCATAACCTTTCTCAGAGAGAGTTTGGGTATTGAAATGTTGTATGCTACAGTCCAGGTATACAGTCAAGTTCTCCAGATACTCCTCAGATTAAAATGAACCTATGGCAAACTGAAAATATTATAAGATAAAATGCATTTACTACACCTGACCTTTTGAATATGCAGTTTTTTACATTTATGCATTTATGTATGTATGTATATAGGTACTTACATATGTATGTATGTATGTATGTATGCATGTATCCACTTAAGTCCTGAGAATTAACCTAGGGGCATTCTACCTCTGAGCCACACTCAGCCCTTTTTATTTTGTACTTTGAAACAGGGTTTCACTAAATTTCCCAGGATAGCTGCGAACCTGTGATCCTCCTGCTTCAGCCTCCTGAGTACTGGGATCTACGTTGAATATGCATTTTAGCCACACCACACCCTGTGGAGTGTCCGTTGTCTCATCTGGTGGTGGTGTGGCTGAGTTAGAGCTGCAGCTGACTCTCTGGCATGACCACACTGGGTCACAGGACATGTGGCTAGCCTGGGGAAAAGTTCAACTTCACAATTCAAAGTGAAGTTTCTCCTTCATGTAGATCCCTTTCACACCATCATAAATTCCCCAAATCTTAAGATAAACAATCATAAGCCTGGCCCAGTGTATTTATCAGGATGACAAGATGCAGCAGAAGGAAAGTCTTCCTTGATCCTATTGGTCAATCTCAGTCTCTTGATGGTCTGTGTCCCAGATCTGTGACCTTCAGATGTATTTCTGAGCTCTGCTTTTCCCTGTAACATGACGCAGGAAGGCTGGGAGGCAGCTGAGTGGGGGAATATCTTTCTGTGAGTAGGTCAAGTTTCTGCTCAAGTTTCGGTCTCCTTTTGGAGTGTTCTGTTATGGAGAATGTTCCTGGTGTATTAAAATGAATTACTGCCGGGCATGGTGGCGCACGCTTGTAATCCCAGCATTCGGGAGGCTGAGACCAGAGGATCCGGGTTCGCGGCCAGCCTCAGCTACCTAGTGAGGCACTCCGCAACTTCGTGAGACTCGGTTTCAAAAATAAAGACTAAAAAATAGGGCTGGGGGTATAGCTCGGAGGTAGAATGCCCCTGAGTTCAATCCCCAGTACCGCAAAAAATAAAATAAAATAAAATAAAATGAATTACTAACCCTTGCCCCTGCCAGGGACATGAGAGTATCTTTTCTGGTTTTCATGGTGACAATCTGGTACGGTTCCTTGAGGTAAAACCCATGGGGAACCCCTGAGAATGCAGCCCCAGGGTTTTTTTTTTAATTTACTATTATTGGGGCATTATACATCGTAGTGCGGTTCAGAGTGATACAACCATACATGCACACGGCACTTGATGTGTTTCCCTCCAGATCCCACATGGCTTTCCCCACCCCCCCACACGCTAGTGAGACTGGAAGTGATACCTTCATATATATGGATAGAGAATGATTTAAACTGTTGTCTTCAACTACCTCCATTTTCCCCTCCTTTCCTTCCTTCCCAATCCCCTTCTGCTATTCTACTCCCGTCTCTCCTCATTTATATGAAGTCCCTTTTGTTTTCTATCTTCTCTTTAGTTTCCACAGGTAAGAGGAAACATACAATCTTTGTCTTTCTGAGACTGGCTGATCTCTCTTAATATAATATTCTATAGTTCCAACCATTTTCCTTCAAATGATGCAATTTTGTTCTTTATGGCTTAAAAAAAAATCCATTGTGTATATAGATCACATCTTCTTTCTTTCCTTCCTTCCTTCCTTCCTGCCTTCCTGCCTTCCTTCCTTCCTGCCTGCCTGCCTTCCTTCATGCCTGCAATCCCAGTATGCAGGAGGCAGGAAACAGGAGGACCGTAGGTTCGAGACCAGCCTCAGAAATTTAGGCAGACTCTCAGCAACCTAGCAAGACCCCTATTTCAAAATACCTGGGAGTGTAGCTTAGAGGTAGGACAGCCCTGGATTCAGTCCCCTGTAACACACACACACACACACACACACACACACACACACACACTATAATTTCTTCACTATTTCTATGCAGGTCAAATACTAAAATTTATATGGTTGAAAAAGCTAAAATGAAGAACGTGAATGATGGGCATCTTGGTTGATGCCACAGCTATAAACATAGATACACATGCATCGGTCTGATAGTTTGATTTCCATTCTTTTGGGTAGACACCCAGAAGTGGTATTGCTGGGTCATATGGTAGGTTCATTCTCATTTGTCTGAGGATCCTCCATACTGTTTTCCGAAGTGGTTGCACTAATCTGCAATCCCACCAACAGTGTATTAGGAAAAACATTATGTTAAGTGAGATTAGTCAGTCACAAAAAGTAAAAAATTGGATAGTCTCCCTAATATGAGAAACTGGGGAGAAAGTAGGTCATAGGAGGGATTCTAGAAGGAGAAACCTTAGATGAGCAAAGAAGGTGACTTAACTGAAGGTGATGGGAGGGGAAATACCCTAGCTCACATGATGTACATTCACAATGTATCAAAGTCAACCACTATACTGAACATGAGAAGGAAGGAGAGAGGGAGGGAATGGGGCAGAAATTGGGGAAAGGTTAAATGAGAGAAGTGTGCATTTATGCCTCTCCCTGCTTGTACCTCACAAAGATATGTGATTGCAATGCACCAATAAAATAAGTAAGTAAATAAAAGGAAAAAAAGTATTTTACTTTTTTTAATCTCCAGTGTTTTTTTATTTATTAAAAAAGCACAAATTGCAATCTTTTTGGTCATATCAAAAGCACAAATTATAATACTTTGGGGTCATATAAAAATCAGTTTGGTCAAGTTCTCCCAATACATTTTCTGGTGTTGCTTGATCTTGTTAGTGTGTGTCTTCTAATGCCATGATACAAATTGGTTCTCCAGGTATTAGCATTTCTGACAAATTAATAATGTGATGCTTTTGTTCAGCCCATGTGATTTTTCATTACATATTCCTCCAACTGTTATTTACAAGACGATGACAACTCACAATTTGTCAAGAAGTAAAGAACAGCAGGAGTACCTCTGTGAGGCCAACGTGAATGACTCTCTAGCATAAGGGGGTGGTCAGTGGTCATTTTGAAAATTCACCAGTCATTGCCTCTTTCTTTTCATTTCTCCTTCATGTTTTAGTTCTCTCTTGTGACTCCTCCATATTTAGACTAGAGCGAAGTCCAAAACATATATGTAAGTAAAAAAAAAAAAAAAAGAAAAAATAATCATGCCTTGGTATAATCATCAAGTCTCTTGACAGCGCTTTCAAAATTAGCACTGTAACACACCGACTCAAAAAGAGAAACAATCGACTCAAATAAAGGTGTGTGAATGGTCAGTGACCCAAGATAAATCATGGCTTATGTCAAGTGAGTAGTCAAAAATGTGCACTCCATTTTTCTTCCCACCTGGTGCTCCCAGGGAGAAGGGATATGGCATTTTCTAAATAATTAATTTGGGAGGTTGAAAATGTGACCCACTGGCTGGGGTTGGAAGAACAACATCCTAATCTACCCTTGCCTGCTGTGGACCCTGTGAAGCACTCTTCAATATTTCAGTATATGTTGTGTAATTAATTTGTCATGATATGCATCTGGAAGCATAAAGGCCAGCTAAAGGGGGTGGGAGGGTTCCAAAGGATTCTTATATATGAGAAGACAACGAAAAAAGAAAAGAAAGCAAATTGCAAGCGAAGAAGGGCAACTTTGGAGTTGACCTGACAAGGGGGCACAGGATAAAGAGAAAGTTCCAGAATTCACAGAATGGACAGGATATTTAAAAGAGAAACAAAAATAAAAGCAGAGTTAACAAAAGAAATATTAGAACTTTCACTTCTGGAGGGTGCAAAAGATAAAAGTAGTAAGTTTGCAGCTTCTAATAAAAGCTTATATGAGGAAAATCAAAGGAAGTGCAGTGCTGTTTTCAATGACTTTGGTTAGTACTACAATAAAACTTCTTCAAACCCAGAACCAGGCTTACAAAGGCAATGAGAAAAATCTGCTGCCAATATCTGACAGACAGTTCTACTTATTGAAGGACTTTTGGAACAACCACTTGTGAAAATGTCATTCGCTCACCCACCCAGGCTAGGCTAACCTGAACCACAAGCTAGCCTGTGCAAAAGTAATGAAGCAAAGCCTGGTACTTCTTCCACATTTTCTTGTAGGTTTCTTCATAAAGTTTGAGTCTGTATAAACAGCATTTTAAGATATCTTCCTGTGGTATGAGTATTGCTTTTCTAGTCAGAAAATTATGGTCATTTCTAATTTCATCAGTAATTCCTGGTGGCAAAAGAGAATGAAAAACATCCTTAAATATCAGCAAATGAGTGTTTGGGTGAGCATGCAAGACCAGTGCTAAAACATGGAATCCAGGGATGTATATTTCCCACAAGAAAAGTAATTAAGGAAGGATGAAGAGGAAGGAAGTTGAAAGTTGTTGGCTGTATCCATCAGCATTCTTGCTCCCTGAATCTAAAGATTGACCGTGTAACGTAGAGGAAAGAATATTTATTTTCTTACTGTTTTGGGATCTGTCCATGTGAGGGCGGGACCATGGGTCTCAAGGCATGGTGGCAAGAGGCGGAGGGAGAGCACATGGGCTGTGCTCTTTACATCACAGAGGCAGGAAGCAAGAGAGAACTAATTGGGGGAAGAGGAACCATGTATATAATCTCCAAAGTCAACTCTCCAGGGACCAGCTCCTGCAGGCACGCCCTACCAGCCTACGGGGTACCACTCAGGTAAATACATTACAATGGATTTATCCACTTCTGGGATTATAACCCTCCTCATTTATGTCAATCCTGAATATTAATAAGTGAGCTCCTTAGGGGACATTTTATATCTAAGTATAACATGTGCGGTGGGTCTTATACACAAAATTTCCTAACTCCTTATTCCAACTTCTGCAAGATCAAGGTAGGGGGCGTGGTGATGAGCCAGAAAAGAGCAGGATAGCTCTGCAAAACAGAAGCCTGATGCTCTGATCTTTGACAGAGTCTCAAAAATCTCCCTGCTGTCTCTAGACTGATCTGAGAAGAATAATACAGAAAAGTATGAGCAGTTAAAAAATAGAGACATTAGCAATATATTCATGTATTACTATTGGCTGTGTCTGAATAGAGCTTACTTTATTCAAGACTGGGTAGCATACCTGTGGCGGATAAAAATATTGTAACATAGGCAAATAATCAAAGCATTATCCTGAGGATTCAATGAAGACAAGAACAGAGGAAATAATTTAGTATGGAAACCCAGAATAGGAACAATAATGTTATTAAATGTTGTTGGTATCTTCAAGAGAAAGCAAGAAAAGCAGGGCCTCTGTAAAATAAAGACAGAAATCTGTGAGTTGGTTTAACCAGATTAAAAAAAAAGTGTTATTGAGAAGCAATGAAAAGAAAGTGCATGAGTAAAGAATCACTAGGAACCTAAAATGGCAAGAGGAAGATGAAAACTTGCCTTAGAGTCTTGATGGACAGAAGCATTTGACATGTGGAAGACAAATGTGAGAGTTTCCCACAGAAAACAGACACAGACAATCAAAAAGTGGTTGGTGAAATGAAAGAAATGAAGAAGAGAGCATGAAGATTTGCTTGTGTTCCCAAAGACGAATTCATAACTGAAGCATGATACTCAAAACAAGGACTTTTTCCCCACGTTGAAAACATTCCCCAAAAATGGAAGTTAGGTGGAATTATAGAGACCAGGCAAACAGAAGAAGGAAAACAAATTCCATACTAACTAAACAAAATAAAACCAGAAACATTAACAAAACACAGAAACAGACGACTTGGAATAGCACAAGTGTTATGATAATCTTATATTTTTCTGAGACACTCAAGTCAGAAGACAATTAAAATATATCCATGAAATTTTGGTAGAAGAAATTGTGCCATGTTTTTTGATTCACAATTTACACTGTTTACAAACTCAATGTTTTATGAGCACAGAAAGTTTGTTTCACGAGTAAATAAAATTGTAAACAGGGTGTGGTGGCACATGCTTATAATCCCAGTACTTGGGAGGCTGAGGCAGGAGGCTCATGAGTTCGCAGCCAGCCTCAGCTACTTAGTAAGGCCCTCTGCAACTTAGTGAGACCCTGTTTCAAAATAAAGAATAAAAAATAGAATTGAGGATGTAGCTCAGAGGTAGAATGCCCGTGGGTTCAATCCCTAGTACAGTAAAAAATAAAAATAACTAAAATAAAATTGCCAATATTTTTTTAAAAATTAGTGGGTCAGGAAATGAACTACAAACCACTTTTCTTTCAAAATATATCTTCTTTCTCTTCTTAAGGACTCTATATCTTTTGATTCTCTGCTTGTATTACTAAATAATTAATATTTTATTTGTACCAGATCATTTCTATGGAGGTGAAAATATACTATAGTTTCTGATTGAACTGCATGAAAGTGCTGTTATTTGACTACTTTAGGACTAAAAGACAGTCAAGTTCATGGGTATACATTTATACAAAATGAGTTAAAAATGAAATTTATGTATTTCGTTGACACCATGATATAGTAATTTGTTGTATCAGCCATAGTTTTCCAGAGGAAGAAACAGAGTGAAGTGGATATCTCTCCTCTTGAGGTGGATTATCCAATTCCTGGCTATTAAGTATTAAGTATTATGCTTTTTGTAGGTTTTTTGCAGATGTCCTTTATCACATTGAAAAAGCCCCCCTCTATTTCAATTTGCTAAGAGTCCTCATCATGAATTGTTGCTGGGTTTTCCAAATGTTATTAATGCATCTATTGAAATGATCATGTGATTGTTCTTTAGCCTGTTGGTGAGATGAATTGCATTAATTTTTGAATGTGAGACAAGTTTTGCATTCCTGGGATAAATATCATTTAGTTTTGGTGCATAATTCCTTTTATACATTGTTGAATTAGATTTGGTAACATTTTATTAATTATTTTCATTAAAAAATTAAAATTTCCTTTTATTGTAATGTCTTTATCTGGTTTTGGTATTAGGCTAGTGTGCCAGAGTCCAGTCCTGGAAGCAGTGGGGTCGGGGGTCCCTCGACAGGTGTGGATTGAGACGAGGTCGCGAGAATAGGCTCACACCCAGTGCAGTGTTGAAGTGCATCTGTTTTATTCTTTGACAGCCGTTGTTTTATACTATTTTTTTTTTTTTTTTACAATGAGGCATATAGAACAGGAATTTTTACAGACTTGTTTTTCCAAAGGTTGTCCTCAACCAGTTAAGGTTACAACATGTATATAAAAATTCTTTTCTATTAGTTAAAATCTTTACAATTTTGTTTAGCCCCTTTAAGCAGTGTTCTATCTTATCTCAGGTAGTTAGGGGGTTCCAGGTGGGACCAGGTAGTAGCTATTTAGATAAACTAGCAAAGCCTGTTTCTAGACTAATGCTTGTGAAAGGTTAATGCATTGGGTTGTCTCAAGGCACTGCTTTTTTTTCAGCTAAGAGATCAGTATCTGTCGGGCCACATATTTCTAAGAAGTTTTCTTTTATAATTAATATAAAAGCGAAATCCAAAGCACCCAAAATTTCCAGAATATAATAATGCAAAGTGGGATATGCCATGCATTCCTTCTTTTGGAATTGTCTGCCTTGCAGGACTCCAGCGGACCGAGCCTTGCTCAAGATCCAGCTATTAAGGAGCTGTGGCACTAGTGCAGATCTTATAAAAGTGTGCCCTCATATATTTTTTTATGATTATGAAGAATCGGTGATAATATTTCTTCCTTAAATATTTGGTAACATTCACCTGAGAAAATTCTAGCTCTCTGGGTTATATTTGTTTTGTTTTTAGTTTTTCAACTAATACATTTTTAAAATGTTTTAAATTTACTATTTTATTTTATTATATTTTATTTTATTTTATCACAGGGTCTGACACATTTGCCCAGACTGGCCTTGAACTTGAAATCCTCCTTCATCAGACTACCAAGTAACTGGGACTGCAGACATGTACCACCATGCCTGGCCGATTACTAATTTAATATCATTAATAGATATAAGCCTACAGAGGCTTTCTATTTCCCTTATAGTGAGTTTCCATGGTTAGTATCTTCTAAGAAACTGATCTATGCCATTGAGGGCATCAGGTTTGTGCCACAGCAATGTTTATAAATTCCCTGGACAATTGAACCAGGGAACCAATGACCTTTAACCCCTCTTGCACGTCTGATATTGGCTACTCATGTCTTGTATTCTTTTTTCCCCCTGGTTATCTTGGTAGAAAGTTTATCAGATTAATTGCTCTCTTTAGAACCAGCTTTTTTTCCCACTGATTTTTCACCATTATTTTCTTGTTTTCAATTTTATTTCTGCTTTAATAGTTATTATTTTCTTTTTTTCCGCCAGTTTTAATTTGTCTAATTCAAATTGGCCACTCTTGTTAGGGATATGGGGGCAGAGAAATCTTCCTCAGACCCTCACTGCGATTATCTGATGAAATTCCTGGAGGAAAACTGAAAATATGCTCATTACACACATCACCTGTAGGATTTCTTTACACACCGTTACATTTCAATGTTCCTACAGGTTCAGTATTCCAGAAGCTCCAGCTAGGGGAATCCTGGTGGGTACTGTATCTCTCAGGATGCGCCCAGCTCTCCAGAGTCAAGATTGTAGTAACCTCTGTTATCTCATTATTCCAAGAAAATGTTGTTTTCCAGTTTTCTAGATTCTAGTTATAAGGATAGGGCTGGTGACGCCCAGGCTCTTAATTTATTGGAGTTCATCCTAGAAGTCACCCATGTCTTTAACCCAGTCAGTTCTACCAAGTGTCCTTTCAATGTCATTACAAGCTTCAGTTACTCAATCCTGCGGGTTCATTTCCATTTTACCTTAGTGTCTACATGATATTTACCCTATAGTCTGACTCTTTCCTTCTGTTTCCATATTGCTGTCTTGATCTCTGTGACCTCACATTTTTCTCATTTTCTGCAGTTTTCCTAGCATCTCTTTCTTATCTTTTCTTTTTTTATTGTTTCTTTTTTTTCTTTTTCTTTTTCGTGGTGGTACTGGGGATTAAACCTAGGGGTTCTTCAACCTCTGAGCTCCACCCCCAACCTGATTTATTTATTTATTTATTTATTTATTTATTTATTTATCTATTTTTGTTTTGAAACAGGGTCTTGCTAGGTTGCTAAGAGTCCAGCTCAGTTGCTGAGGCTGGTCTCCAAACTACAATCTTCCTCCCAAGTACCAGGATTATAGGCATGTTTCACAACACCTGGCTCCTGGTCTCTAATTCCTGTTTTTCTTTATTGAATTTTCAGGACTTGATCGTGGAACTTTTCCTTTTCCTCTCATAATAACAACTTTTCTCATGCCTTCAAAAACAATTTAAATGATAAAACCTCCTAAGTTTATATTGCAACCTAAACCTTTCTGTTGTAATTGATCAACTACACAAAACTTCTACTTGGAGCCAGACTTGCAACATGCCTGTAATCTCAGTGCTTGGGAGGCTGAGACAGACGGATCACAGGTTTGAGGCTAGCCTTATCAACTTAGGGAGACCTTGTTTAAAAAAAAAATAGGACTGGATGCATAGTTCAGAAGTAGAATGCCTCTGGGTTCAATCCTCAGTACCAAAAAGAAAGGAAAACAAAACTTCCAGGTGGGTGGTGATCAGCAGAGTAAATTCAACTTTTCCAAAATGAGACCTTTGATTTCTAGGCCCCTCTCAAAATTCATTCCTCTGCCAGGCTTCATTCCCATAATCAACATCTCATCTGAGCAAAGCCACATTTTGGCACTTCCCGCTGCTTCAAGCCTGTGTAAAATCCATCTTTAAATCCTGATTGTTTTTGCATTTGCATTTTTCTGTGTTGCACTATCCTAGTTCAAGCCCCCATCAAATCTTGCCTATGGTTTTCTCTTCCTCTATTGCCTTCCTCCAATCTGGCTTTCATATATCAACTGAGGTTACTCTTTAAAGATTAATTTCCTGATTCTCCAGCAAAATCTCTTTAAGGAGCATTCTGTTGCTTTTCAAGTCTGGACTCATTAGCTTCTGCTATTTTCTGTGGCTTCACTCAATGCCTATTCTTTATTCCCTTCCTAGCACATACCCCAATGGGTTGAATTTATTTCTGTTTTACCATTTTCCTTCTGGAGGCGAATGTTAAGACCCAGGTCATCAGGGACGATGTTGGTTTGCTCACTGAGAATTTCTCTGCCCCACACATGGTCTCCATGTTTTAAGAGTCAACTTCATTTCTTAAAATCTGGAAGGCATCTATTTTGACCAAAAAGAATATCTGATTTGAATGAGGAAAGAATTAGATATAAGCAAGATTATAGTTTTACTTTATTTTTCTTCTTTCTTTCTTTCTTTCTTTCTTTCTTTTTTTTTTTTTTTTTTTGGTACTGGAGGTTAAACCCAAGAGAAGTGACTTATAAGCTACATCTCCAGCTCTATTTTTTTTTTGACACAGGATCTGACTGTTAACGTACACTGGCCTTGAACCTGCAATCCTCCTGTCTTAGTCTCCCAAGTACGGAAGTTACAGGCAGGTGACATCTCACCCAGCTACCAGATAGTTCTGGTAGTACAAATGGGGAAGAAGAAAAAGGCAAATGATGAATAATGATGCTCCCTGGCTAGAGAAATGGAGTAATTATAATCACGTAAAGAGAATATAGAAAGTAAAAAATACTAAATATTTTACCTTTTCTATTTTCCTAATGCCTGAATGAATTGATTTTTCTTCTTAATTATAAAAGAAAGGGGTGAAGTGATATTTTTCTAACATACTTTATGTAAGTAATTTCTTTTTTTTTTTTTTCTTTTTGTGGCACTGGGAGTTGAACCCAGGGGCATTCTACCTTGAGCTACACTTCCAGCCCTATATTATATATAAATATATATGTTTATTTATTTATTTATTTATTTATTTATTTATTTTTTTATTTTGAAACAGAATCTCACTAGTCTAATGAGAACCTCACTGTTTGTTGAGGATCTCCTGGAACCTGCAATCCTCCTGTCTCAGCCTCCCAAGTACTGGAATTACAAGAGTGTGCCACCACATCCAGCTCTAGGCGAGTATTTTTTTACATGGAAGAAAAAAAAAAGAAAATTTCCTTTTATGAAAGAAAATTATTCAATAGGACTCTGAGAAGATTTGATGTTAAACATCCTTGTCTTAGGAGATCAGGTGACCCTCACCAGGAATATGGGCGCTGTCACTGGGTGGAGAGATAACCACAAAGATGACTCAGAATTTTTTTTTTTTTTTTGGTACTGGGGATGGAACCCAGGGCATTCTACCTCCGAGCTATACCCCTAGCCCTATTTTTTATTCTTTATTTTGGAAACAGGGTCTCACTAAGTTGCAGAGAGCTTCACCACGAAGTTGCTGAGGCTGGCCATGAACCCGGATCCTCCGGTCTCAGCCTCCCAAGTACTGGGATTACGAGCGTGCGCCACCACGCCCGGCTGAATTTTTGCTTTTTTAAGGAAGTATTCAAAATGAAATTTGAAATGTTTTAAAAGTTTTTCTAAGAATCTATCTGGCCCTCTGTCTGAGAATAACTGGTAGAGATGAATTTCTTGTCTGCAACACAAAGATACTTACATCAGTCACCAACCTAGCGAGACCCTGTTTCAAAATAAAAATAAAAAATAGAGCTGAGGGTCTAGCTTGGAGGTAGAATGTCCCTGAGTTCAATCCCCAGTACCAAAAAAAAAAAAAAAAGGTATTTACATTAGTATTTTCAAACTCTTCTCCTGACAGGTAGAACTGCTTCAGGGATTCTGCAAACAAGAAAATATTTTTATCAAATAATGAAAAATTTAAAGGCCTGAGGAAAGTATTCACCACCTTTTTGTGTTTTATATAGAAGAGTTTTTAAAAGAATGAGTCCTGCTGCTAAAAATATTTGAAGAATCTCATCCTGAACCATCTCTCAAGGATATTTGAAGAAGCACAATAACCCACAGGATGAGACAGAGGCCCTTTAAACAGGTGTGTAACAAAATAAGATTGAGAAATGTTTCATTGAAGTTATATGGATTATTGCAAATTCTTCTTTGTTTTGTTTTGTGTATGTGTGTGGTGTGGGGGTTGCTAAGGATTAAACCCATGGTGTGGCACATGCTAGATAAGCGCTCTACAATTGAAGTACATCCCAACCCCTACTGCAAGAACTATAACATGCTGTTTTATGTGAATAAACTCAGGAGAAGACAGTATGTTGGGTTTCTGTTTTGTTTTGTTTTTGTTTTTTTTTATTCAAGACAACAGTTGTATGGGTGTTTGTTTTGTTTTGTTCTACTCATAGACACCAGTCTACATGAGTGAGATAATTAGTTCCTTGCAATGATACATCTTGGAAAGCAAAGCTTGAAATAATAATTGTGTGCATTTTTAAAAATTCAAATGAGTGTGTTACATTTCTTTAGACACTAAGCTCTTAGCACATATTCAATTTTTGCAGTACTCATAGGGAAGATGTGATATTATTCTTTAAGTTTTGTACAGGAGACCTGAAAGTGTTAGGTCACATGCCTAAGGGTGAAGTCTCTGGGATCTGAACTCAGACTTGGTGTTAGTCAGCTTTCCATCAACTGACAAAATATCTAAGAAAATCAGCTTAGAGGAGAAAAGACTTTTTTGGCTTACATGATCAGAGATTCCAGTCCATGGTCAGCTGCCCGGTTGCTTGGGCCTGAGGTGGAGCAGACATCATGGTAGAAAGGTGTGTGGAAGAGGAGAGCTGCTCCACTCCTGGCAGTCAGAAATCAGAGAGAGAAAGGGGTCAGACACAGGACACAATGTACAGCCCCTGAGGATCCCCAAGAACCTACTCCCTTCACTGAAGTCCTTCCTTTTACAATTTCCACCACCCCCCCAGAGTTCATTGAGCTATGACTCCATCAAGGGATTAATTCATTGATGAGATCTGGGCCCTCAAGATCCAGTTACTCCCTAAAAGCTCCACCTGGGAACATCACTGCATTGAGGACCAAGCCTTCAACGAATGAGTCCTTGGGAGGTATTCCAGATCCAAGCTCTATCACTATCCTACTGGTCTCCAAAGGTTCATGGCCATCTCACAGTGCAGAATGCATTCAGCCCATCTCCATGAGGCTCTACAATCTTAACAGTCACAGCAACACGACTCAAAAGTCCAAGTATAAAGTTTCCTCTAGGACTCCAAGCTGACTCCTTAGTGTGGGGCTCTATAAAAATTAAAAAAAAGCAAGTTACAAATTTCCTACATACAATGGCAGAGGATAAACATTTCCATTCCAAAGGGAGGAATAAAGGCATGCAAAAGAGGGATCCACAAAAGGCTTGCTTAATCTGGTATTTTTTTTTTTTTTTTTTTGCGGTACCGGGCATTGAACTCAGGGGCGTTCTACCTCCGAGCTATACCCCCAGCCCTATTTTTTATTCTTTATTTTGAAACCGAGTCTCTCACTAAGTTGCGGAGTGCCTCACTAGGTAGCTGAGGCTGGCCACGAACCCGGATCCTCCGGTCTCAGCCTCCCGAATGCTGGGATTACAAGCGTGCGCCACCATGCCCGGCTTAATCTGGTATTATTCTAAATTCAGTATATCACTTAATTGAGGGTCTTCAAAATCTGGTTTTAGTCTATCAGTGTTCTAATCTACTGGCCTGTTCATTGGCTTTTAGCTCTTCCTCCTTCTCCTCCTCCTCCTCCTCCTCCTCCTCTTCCTCCTCCTCCTTCTCCTCCTCCTTCTCTCTTCTTCCTCTTCCTCCTCCTCCTCCTTCTCTCTTCCTCCTCCTCTTCCTCCTCCTCCTCCTCCTCCTTCTTCTTCTTCTGTTAGATAGGCATTAACATTTCTCTTAGAATATTTCTACTGCTTTGTTCATGTTTATCCAATGGCATAGATAAACTTAGGACACTTACAATTGTGAAATTTTAATTTATTTACATTTTTACAAGAGGTATGCATCTCTGTTTCCCAAGTTAATTTTTATTTTGTTTTTATTTCTAAATTTGTGTTTTCTAACCCAGTTTGTTGTATCTTTCTTTTTTTTTTTTACTTTTGTCTTTTTAGTCTGTATCATTATACTGTGTTCAGTAGAAATTAATAATTCTGTGGTAGAGTAGGTGGAAGAAAACAGTATGGGGAGCAATGTGCAAATATTAATTAATAAAACCTGACTGGTTTAAGAGAAGGGAAAAGCATGTAGAAGGAGAAAAAGTCAAAGTCATGATCTCAGTAATGAAAAGATAATTTATGTATTGAGATTTTTTTAAATTCTTATTTTGAATAGTATAGATTTGCCAGAAGTTGCAAAGATAGTAAATGAAGCTTTCTTGTACCCTTCAAACGTTTGTAACTGAAATAACTATAACACAATATTCAAAACCAGGAAATTGACATTGGCACAATGTGTGTGTATAGTTCTATGTCATTTCGTCACACGTACAGATTTATATAGCCCTAAGTGCCATCAAGAGGCAGAACTATTCCATCACCCCCGGTGTGAATTTGAGTCATTGCATAACTGACTATGGCATGACTTTAAGTCATTGTATAACTAACTATGCCATGGATTCCAGCTGGCACTTTTGAAGCTACCTTTTCGAAGAGAATTGAACACAATGAATTCTACCTTGTAAAGACCAGTGAGATGAAAGACAAAACTGATGAAATTCTGGAAATATAAAGCAAAACTTGACTCTGGAACTAGAGAACTAGAAGGAATCATCAGAGATCTCAGATAGACAGAAAAACAAATGTAAACAAATGTAAACACTAAGGATTAAGTCCTTAATCCTTAAAGGATTAAGGTCCACAGAAAAGAGAGGAAAGACATGAGTGGAGTTAGAGACCCTAAACTCAGCATCTGGCCAACTCCTAAAGGTCGTACAATTGGGCCCTTCTGTCCACATTAAATCTGAGCCATCCGATTCTTTGGAAAGACTCATATCTCTAGAGGAAGGCTGCCCTACCCCTCTAGCACAGTTCTATGAGTATAGATCATCAGACCAACAACTGGAGATCTGCATAGTCAACATTAACCCACTGTGCTAAGGCTTGCTGCAGATGTCAGCTTAAGCATGCACCTATTATTTGACTTCTTGCTCTATGTCTGGTATAATAAGCTGCTAATGTTGGTTCTCTAGTACTCTACAATTTACTATAATCACTTTTGTTATAATGGGAATATAGTCAGTGTCCTCCAAAGTTCGTTGTGTTAAAGGATTGGTCTGCAGGTTGGCATTATTGGGAGAAGCTGAGGATCTTTAAGAGTGGGACATCCTTAGGTCATTGAAGGGATGGCCTTGAAAGGGACTGTAGGATTCTAATCTCACAGTCTCTCCCTCTGCTCCATTGCATGCTCTTTGTCCTCATCATCCAACATCCACACCAGATGCCCAAAGCAATGGGCCACCCAGTCTTGAACTGTAACCTATAGCACTGTGAACTAAGCAAACATTTTCTCTTTAAAAAGTTAATTGCCTCAGGTATTATGTTATAATATGCAAAGCTGACTATTACATCTTTTCAGTGTAGCATTCACAGTTGGCAACTTACTGCATTTTTTGTCTCAGAGAGATTGTAATAATACATATTCTAACTTTTAAATATTTCCGTGATTTCCAGTTCGCTGTTCTGTTTCATTCATTTGTGGCTCTAATGTTATTTGTTCTATTATTTTGGAGATTGGCAACATTCTTTAGAAAATAATTATACCTAATGCTCTTTTACCTTTTAAGTAAAAATACTTAGTCTCAGATTTTCTGATAAAGCTAATATAAGAAACATTTTATTCAAGTTAAAATACACAAGATAAAATTACAATGTTTATACATTTCTTATTTATTACTCTTTAGTGAAGCATGGCTGTGATTGAATATTACATTGAATGGGAACATAAAACATAAATTTCAAAAGACATTTATGACAAATTATCACAATACACTGGAAAATGAAATGAAATCTGCAATGTATTTTGGAAACCACTGTTTTCTTTTTTAGGTATATGAATGTGGTTTTCAGAAACATTACCTAGGCCATGAAAATATAATTCAAAAAAATAATTATAACTACAAAACCTAGTATGATAAAATATTGCTATAGGTTTAACTATAAGAAATAAAAAGTTTTCTACAATTCTGAAGTTTTCATTGTTATTAATATTACAAAAATTTTAAAAATCTCTGGAGATATTACAAACAGCCTAGTTTTCTATTATTATTTTTATTTATTTATTTATTTTTTGCGGTACTGGGGATTGAACTCAGGGGTGTTCTACCTCCGAGCTATACCCCCAGCCCTATTTTTTATTCTTTATTTTGAAACCGGGTCTCACTAAGTTGCAGAGGACCTCACTAGGTAGCTGAGGCTGGCCGCCAACCCGGATCCTCCTGTCTCAGCCTCCTGAATGCTGGGATTACAAGTGTGTGCCACCACGCCCAGCTCTAGTTTTCTATTATTAAGTGCACCCCCTGGTACACCACCATGAATAGTTCTTGAAGATATCTTAAGAAGATGTTAATTGGAGCCCCTATTTAACTTATCTAAAATGCTTTCTTGACTTACAAAGAATATTTCTTTTAAATCATACAATGGATTTCAGTCCTGCATTCTACTTCAGTTTTTATAAGAAAATAACTTTTGTGAATATCACTCATATTTTTCACACCTAGTACAGTGCAATAACGTTATAAGGTTTATAAAAATATTTTCTTTAAATATTAATTTAGTTGAGATACACCAAGGTAAATCACAGGGCTATTGAAGTATTAACTCAGTTTACAGCTACCAGGAGTGTATCAATCTTGCCAAAGGGCAATTAGTGAGTCTAGATTTCTCTGGAGTGGGCAAAAATAAGAATGTTGGCTAGATAATAGAATCAGGCTTTCCGTGTCTTTATTTTGTGATTTTATTTTATCTTGTGATTTTGTTTTTATTTTTATTGTACATGCTGACTGGGTATACTTTTTTATAGACTATTATCACCAAACAATGTCATAATAAATAAAAACATTAATGGGACTTTTGATATGAAATTGATTATTTTAGTCATTTGTTCAATATTTTTTTTTCTCATGGTATTATTTAAAGTTATAAAAGCTTAGATTGAAAACAATAAAAATGGAGCTGGGTGTGGTGACTTGTAATGCCAGCATTTGGGAGGCTGAGACCAGAGGATCCGGGTTCGCGGCCAGCCTCAGCTAGCTAGTGAGGCCCTACGCAACTTAGTGAGACCCTGTTTCAAAATAAATAATGAAAAATAGCGCTGGGGGTGTAGCTTGCTGCTTTATAAGTAAGAATTAATATTAAATAAGTGAAAATTTTAGAAATACAAATATGTTGGCATAGCAATTAAGCAGTAAGCATGGAAATCCAGCAAGATATGTCCTAAACAAAAGCAGCAGGCAGGTAAGGTTGCCTTATTTTACTAATAATTATACAGAATTCTCACTTAAATTTAAAATTCAGACAAACATAGTTTTTTTTTGTAACACTTGAGATATACTTACACTAAAACACTTGTTCAGAAATTCAAATATAATTGTATCTTCTCTTTTATCTGGAAACCCTATTTAAGACAGGAAACACACTTGAACTTCAATATTGTGGCAACTAATTCAATAAAGATTTCAGATAAGGTTGTATTAATTTCCAACGTTTTCTGCCTAAATAATCAGCTTAATAAACAAGTTAGCAATCTGACATTAATTCTCTTTAAATTTGAATTCATCTTTTGTTGACTTTTTCCACTTCCTAATAGTATGTATGTATCTGTGGATTTAGAAACATACACATTTATAAATGTTGATATATATATATATATATATATATATATATACATATATATCCATGAATGCTAACCAGTTATTTACAATATTTTGATTCAAGTTATAAGAAGGAATGTACCTCTGTGATTCATATTGCCTAGTTATTTATATCATAGGGTTTATAAAAAGGTTCTACTAAGTAAATGAAATGTTATATGGCATGTCTGAATCAAATAACTAAACTTTAAAAGGAGCTTATTCATTATTATATATACAGCTTTTAGCCAAGAGCACAGCTGTGCAATTTTATTCTACTGAAACTTCCTCCCACTTAACAAAATATTTAGATACATAGGCATATAGTTAAAGAATCATGACAAAAAGGAAATAGACAATGATTAAAGGATAAAATTCAATTGCCACAACCTATTTTCCCAAATGTTCCCCTATGAATGTGGTGTGTTTGGGATGTCAAGTATCAGAAGTAGCAGTTAGAGATGGTTACAGCTGAAGCATACTCTTACACAGGTCTTATGTTCTATGTTCTTTCAACGAATCTCCTTTTACGTGAATAAAAATATTCCAGTCAAATAACCCATCACACATCAGTCTTAGTGGTCAATCACCTTTTCTTCCTAAGAGTATCATTTGCATTCCATAGAATTGCTCTTCTCTTACCACTGTGCTGCAAGAAACAGAATCCTGAGTTAAGTTCTTTCAACGAATCTCCTTTTACGTGAATAAAAATATTCCAGTCAAATAACCCATCACACATCAGTCTTAGTGGTCAATCACCTTTTCTTCCTAAGAGTATCATTTGCATTCCATAGAATTGCTCTTCTCTTACCACTGTGCTGCAAGAAACAGAATCCTGAGTTAAGTTCACGGGTGTTGATACTGTCAAGTAGGCAGGTGCCTTTACAATCAGCATTAATGCATCTGAGCTATACACATTCCTTCTCCTACTGCTGGTCTACTGGGGGAGGGGGGAGTGGCAGAGGTGTCAGTGTTGCCAAGGACCAACTGCCTCAGTAAGCTTTGATTTGAAGAGTTAAGAGGTCACCCCCCACATCCCTAGATGTGCATGCTCTTGCAGCAGTAGCTCTTAGAAGACACTTAGGAAACTTATCTTCCTTGAATGATAGTAATGACTCCATGTGACTATGGCTTGGGCTTTGTTACCCCATTAGATGCTGCAAAGTACACCCCTAAGGTGCAATTTGGAGTGATTATTTTAATCAAGGAGTAGGAATTAGTAGCCACAAAGAAAATCACTTGCTGCCCCCCCAAACTTCAGGACTCCAATGTCATTTTCTCTCAGTCTCATTTTTTGGTCGAACTCTACTCATCGAACTCTTCATGAGGATCTTTGGTTTCCATTTTCCTTGAAGCATCTGGGTTTCTGTGGGTGACCTAGATCAAGAGTGATGTTGATCTTGATCTACATCAAGATCAAGGGAGTTGTTGGGTTTCTGCCAAGTCTTGGATGGGAGTTCAACCAAGCATACAGGTGAAAGAATAAGAACTCCTCAGCCCCTTGCTGATGAGGGAGAAGTAGGTATAGCTGCTATGTCTGATGAAAAACAGCTAACAATTTGTATTTCTATGCTTTGTTTAATTTTTGTTCACCTGATCATTATTTCAAAAATATATTAAACTCTGTGTATGTGGGGGGGGTAGGGGGCTATGATCTTTGTTCTGATGAAGTCTACTGGTAATCATGTGTTGAGTTTTCTGAGTCTGCTATAGTCAGAATTAATGTTTGATCCGGGGTATAAACTGACCTTACAAAATATTGTCTTTTCATAATCCTAGTGATTTTATAGATGCACTCCTAAAACAAAGTCTGCTTGTTCTCTTTCTAAAATAAATTCACCTGTGCCCTCCCTTTGAGTCATGACAGACATCATCACTGAAAAAGGCACCCTTTCCTCTGAGCTCAAACATCGCCTCACCAGTTTTTCCAAGCGATGCACACCAGGCACCATTAATAACTCCAAGCTTTGGCATGAGAAATAAAAACGATTCACCAGATATTACCGCCTCATTTTATAATCTGGAATAATTATTGTAATAATATTAAACAGAAACCTGTCTAAACATACAAAACCAAAATAATGATATATTATTGCTCAATGAAGCTTTAGTTTAACTGCACATTATACAAAGAAAAAGGCTTCCTATAATTTTTCCACAGAGCATTATTATTTTTGTTTACAATTATGCTCATTACACAAAAACTTAAGCAACACAGAATAATATCTCAAAAAAAAACCCATAAAACACTCATTTCCCATTACACAGAAGGAAATATTCTAAATGCACATATATTCTCCACACTATTGAGTTTAGTTTTATTTGAATAACAGTAGAAAAAGAATAAAATTGTAATAATTGTTGTTTATTAAGTAGATATTTATTCACTTAAGAAATTTTGAAAATATTTTTAAAAAAGGAAGTATCTGGGGGTTAGGATAGCTTATTTCTCTTTGGTAATTATAACTTTAGCAATATTTAATGTCTCTACTAAGATTAATAAATTCAATTAGATATCCTTATACAATCTGTCTATATTTTATGATTTTTTATATTTGTTGATTTGCTTTTGGAATCAACATGTTTGATAGTAATAGTATATTATGTATATAAAAATTTTAGTCTTGATTTAATATTTTTAAAAGCTCCCTGTTCATGTTTAGCTGTTGCTATTAAGTCTCTACTGTCTCCTTAATTTTGTTTCATCACTTGGTTGATTGAATTTCATCATCAAATGACATTCTTTTATTTTTTCCTAAAAGGATCATCAGTGTCAGCTTGGTTCCTTTGAACTTGAAGGCAACTTTGTCTGATAATAAAAGTCTTGAGATATTCAGTTCTTCAGATCTTATTGACATTGATCCATTGTCTAAAGAAGCTAAGTGTTGTTGTGGAGAAACCTAGATTAAGATAATGTTGGTCTGTTTAGGTGATTTGCTTTTTTTCTGCTTAATTGCTCATTTCAGACTTGAAATTAAGAGACGTCACCAGTGTTTTTTAACCATAAAAGGAAGCTCTTTGGGGGTTTCTAGAGTCATATTGTGATTTGGAAACTGTCTCTTCCAATATATATTAATAGCAACTATTTTTTCCATTGTATCATCAGAAACATCAATTTCTGTATATTGAGTCTCATTTAGCTAGAATCCAGTCTTCATAATCTTTGTATATTAAATTTCATTTCATTTCATTTTATCTAAATTCTTCAAATCTGCCTCTGGATAATCAGTTTTATTTATTTACTAAATATATTTTTCACCTCCATCATGGTGTTAGTTTTCCCTTTTTAATCCCCTCTAAACTCTACCAGTTCACTGCTCTTCAAATGTGGCATAATTTAAAGTCAGTCATTTTAGATTACTGTTACCTTATTAATTAATTAATTTTAGGTGCAATGTCTTGTTATGTTACTCAGTACCACGTACCAAAAAAAAAAGCTTTTAAGTTTGATAAAATCTAATTGTCATTTTTTAATTTTATTTGTCATATATTTGGTATAATACCTAAGAACTTTTTTTTGTTCTCCTCAGAGGTTAAATATACCTTTCCTATGTTTTCCTATCAATTCTTTACATTTTGGGGCTATTGAATTAGTTTTTGCAAATGATGAAGAAATAAAAAGAAGTTCTTTATTTTTAATGTAAGCATACGAATTTTCCAGGTTCTTCGGCTGTAAAGATTCTTCTTTTTCATATAGTTACTTTTGTACTTTTTCAAAAGTCACTTGGTCATGTAGCATGGGTCATTGTTTGGACTGTATCTCCTGTAAGGCCGTCTGTCTTTTTTCCCAGTAATGTCCTAAGTGCTATGGCTTTAGAGCAAATTCAAAATCAAGTAATATTAGCTCTCCAATTTGTCTTTTTCGATTTTTTTTTTTTTTTTTTTGGATTTTCTACTTCATTTCACCTTCCCTGTGAATTTTCAAATCAGTGTGTCAACTTCTAAAAACCGAATTCCTTCTGAGATTTGGTTTGGAACTACTGTCAATATATAGATTGACATGGAGCCATTCGACCCTGAATGTGTTAATTCTCAAATGAGTTAGAGCTTCTTTAATTTCTTTCATCATTGTTTTGTAGTTTTTACTAGAGAGGTCCTGTACCTATTTCAATAGTTTTGTATTTAAGTAGTTAATCTTTATGTTACTATAATTGATACTTCTGGTTTTTTAAAATTTCCAATTTTTGATTGCTGCTATAGAGAAACTCAATTTCACTTTTTTTAGTCATATCATGTTCAGAAACCACTGCTAGAGTCATTTATTGTTTTTAGTAGCTTTTTTTTTAGTTTGTTTATTTTCTACATATACAAGAAAGTCATTCTTCAAGAGATTAGTTTTCCTCATTCCTTTCTATTTTGTAGGGGCTTGATCCTTTATTTATTCTCTTACTATATTCTCTATAATCTCTAGTACTATGATAAATAGTAGAGTTGTCATATTTAGCAAAATGAATATATTATATTTATTTTTATTACACATAATATATATTCATATTATATTGTATATTATGTTTACTAAATATTATGTTTTTGTATATTTTACTTTTAACTTATTATATTTAAATTAAATGGATGGTCATACACACACATATGTGTGTGTAACAACCAATCTAATTTGACCTGCAGATAAAGAAAAGAAATCATACATATATCCTAAATATTACATGGGACATATTTATACTAAAAATGTTTTTCTGAAATACAAATTTAATGGTACATTCTACATATTAGATGGCAACCCCTAACACGAGTGGGAACATAGCACATCAGTGCTTCCACTCCTACAAAACAAATCCAGATTTCTCCTGAATCCCATTCCCTTTTTTGTCTATATCCTCACAAATGGTGAACTTACTGCTTCAAGTTCATAAAAAAGAAAAAAAGTTCATAAATCACTTTTTGTTTCCTTTTCCAATATAGAAAATCTGAAAGTATTCAAACCTTAGTTAAGCCATAAATCAGCATCAGATTCTTCTATTCATCCAGATTTCTTCCTCTATCTTCTTTCTGCTGCTGCTTCTTCTTATCCTCCTTTCCTTTCTCCTTCAAATTGTCTTTCCCATAATCCTTACTCTGCTACCTATTTTAAGGACCCATTAAAAAAAGTGTTTAAACTGTGAAATCCACAAGATTATGTAAGCATCCCTAAAATATTCACACTTCTCATTCCTAAATAATATTTCTTTTTTTAATCTATTGCAGTACAGCCTGGATGGAGTTTTCATAGATATATAGCAAATTACAAATTGCAACATGTTATGGATCTTCAAGGTAAACTGACAAGAGATTACTTTATTTCATCTTTAAGAAAGTAGGCTGTGCTTCAATAGGCTCACAGAGACAGGCTAAATCCTGTAACCTGAGATAATCTGGTACCAAATCTGAAGATTTGTTTCATCAGATAAATATAATTGGATCAATGACTTAAGAATGTTGGTTTATCTGCAAATTGACCTTGCTTTATTCATTTGTGTCTTTAACTTTGGGTTAGAAGGATTCAAATTCCTCATCCTCTGTTACTTGAAATGTGTTTTGCTGCCTCTGCCTAAGATGCAGCATTCATATTAAATGTGCCTTGTATAATTATAATGATATAGATAAGATTAAAGTTTAGATAAATCCTTAAAGATTTGCAACAGAGGAAAATACAGATGTTTCTTTGATTTTTTTTTTTTTTTTTTTCTATTTGCTCTCCCTTTACTGAATTGGAACTTTGGGGACTATTACTGTTTAATGTAAAGATTAGTTCACACTGTCAAAGCCTTCTCTTTTAATTTTGAGAAACATTTGTAAGTTTCACGTGTCATTTCGCTCAAGTATTCAGTAATGTTTTGAATGATGTGAAGTTCTCTCATTTGAGGGGGAGTTTGGAAGTTTCGTTAGTTCTAGATTTCTTAATAATAAAAGTTTGTATTCCATAAGTATTTAAAGAATGGTAAGATTACTCTTTGTGCTGGTAGATTTATGGAGATAAGTGCCACATACTAACATTTAATATTTAATTCTGGCTGAAGTTTTTTTTTTTTTTTTTTTAATGTGTTCCATCAATAGTATGGTAAGTCACACAACTGGACTTTGGTGCAATTCCAAAGTGGGATACAAGATTGAATTACTTCCTGAATCTTCATAAATCATTTGCATGTTATCTTTTGGCTGCTGCTAAGAAGAGAGAAAACTCAAATGCAGGGTGGCCCTGGAATGACTGTGAACTAGCATTTTCTTACATCAGTGGGGCTGCAAAATAATACAGAATTCTAGTCTTTACTTCTTTCTGTTATTTTTAAAACTATCTGAAAATATTTTTATGTACTTCCTGAATGTAGCCTATGTAACACTGAATACACAAAAGAGATCTGCCTAAAAAATGTATTACAAATATATTAATTCTCCTAAGTGCTTCTATTAAAACAAAAAAAAATGCATTTTAATGCATTCTTGAGTTCTTGGTTTTATTCTCTCATAATTGGGAATGGAATGAAAACAAATCACTACAAACCAGGATTTGTAGTGAAAATGTCAACTCAGCATTGCATTTTTTTTTTTTTCCCTGAGATACCAGCATCTACACATAAGTGGAATCATCTGTATTGCAAGAGCCAAGTGGGGAAGACAGAGGGGTGGGGAGAGTGCCTTTCAGTAAATCAACTACAGACCCAACATGAATCGTCAAATTTAATATTTGAAAGATTCATGAAGAAATAAATGGTGCCAAATGCGCTTTAAGAAAAAATATCTGTTTAAATGATATTAATGGTAAGACTGAGTATAGCAAGGTGAACCACACTGATAATATTAAATTACCCCAAGAGGTTCCCGCCTCAGAATCCCTATGCAGAAATCTGCTTGCCAACTGTCGTTCCTTTTCCCATTGGTTTAGTTAAGGGTTGAAGTTCTTCTTGAAGTTTCTTTTTTAATCATCAGATCCCGACCTTACAGTTTTCGCTGACTACTTTCCTTCAGGCTGTCTTTGCTCCTGTCAATTTAGGATTTCCAGGGAATTATCCTTCTTTGAAATGCATATTCCGGGCTTGAAATGCTGGCATATGTACACTGTAGAGTAATTGTGGAGGCCAAATGTTTAATTACACAGGACAGCTGGAGCTGTAGGAGTCCGAGGCTTGCTTGAAAACAACTTATGCCCTATGCAGT
>PVLC010020996.1:0-27733 GCA_004027655.1 Graphiurus murinus
TCCTCCTCCTCCTCCTCCTCCTCCTCCTCTTCTTCTTCTTCTTCTTCTTCTTCTTCTTCTTCTTCTTCTTCTTCTTCTCTTTTCCCCCCTATGGTACTAGGACTGGAATCCTGGAACCTTCTTCCTCTAAGCTATACCCTCAATTCTATTTTGTTTTGAAACAAGGTCTCACTAAGTTGCTGAGGGTCTACCTAAGTGGCTGAAGCTGGCTTTGAACCTGCAATCCACTTATCTCAGAGTCTCAAAAACTAAGATTCCATGCACCACCATGCTCAGCGTTTTGAAAATATGCTTTTATTGGTGCATTATAATTGTACATCATAGTGAGTCTCAAAGTCCTACAAACATGCACACAGGTCTTGAGGTGTTTCCCTTCAATCCCACCTCACTACCCCCACCCCTGTATATAACAGTGAGATTGGTAGCAATATCTTCACACATGGGCGTAGTATAATTTGAACTGTTTCTTTCATCAGTTCTCTCTTTTCTCCTCCCTTTCTCCCTCCCCTTTTCCCTCCCACTACTCTGCTGGTCTCCCTCCTCAATGATCTAAAGTCCTTTTTATTTCCTATTCTCTCTCTAGCTTCCATATATGAGAGAAAACATTAGACCTTTGACTTTATGAGACTGGCTGATCTTACTTAGCATAATACTCCACCCCTTTTCCTAAAGATGACATAGTCTGTGTTCTTTTGATATGCTCCCATCTCTTCCTTGCTTTTGGGTAAAAGTTGCAGTACAGAGGATTGAATCCAGGGACATTCAACTTCTGAGTTACACCCCCAGCCCTTTTGTATTTTTTATTTTGAAACAGAGTCTCACTAAGTTTCTGAGAGCCTGGCTAAATTGCGGAGGCCGGCTTTGAACCTGCACTTGTCCTATCTCAGCCTCCAAAGTACTGGTATTATAGGCATGTGCCACCGTGCCCAACTAAGATTTATATCCCTAAATTCCCTGCCTCTGCCCTGAAATCACCCATTTCTCCAAGAATCTCTGGCTCCTTTTTGTGGAAAGATGGAATCTAGAAGATAAAATATGGGCTGTGCTCATTGCTATTAGAGGACTTCTTAGTAGACAAAGCTGGGGCATATATGTAGGTATATAGCTACATACCACTATATGTGCGTGTGTGTGTGTGTGTGTATACTTTACACGCTGTGTTATTCAGCTTTCTGTCACTGTGACAATGCACTGAAGAAAGTCAACATAAAGGAGGAAAGGTTTATTTTGGCTCATGGTTTAAGAGGGTTTGGTCCATGGTCACTTGACTCTATTGCCTTTGGGTGTGTGGCAAGGCAGAACATCTTGGCAGGGAAAGCACATGGTGGAGAAACTACTTATCTCATGGCAGACAAGAGGTAAAGAGAAAGAGAGATCGGAACAGGCCACAGTCTCAATATACCCTTCAAGTCACACTTCCCCCAGTGTTCTACTTCCTCCAACTAGGGCCACCTCCAAAAATTTCACCATTTCTAAATAATTCCATTAGCCGAGTCTTCAACACATGTGCTTTGGGGTAACATTTAAGACCCAAGCCATAACCTACATACACACAAAACACCATGAGTCCATCCAATAATGTTCTCCATTTCTGTATTTACAACTCCCACCTCCAACATAACAACTCTGGTTCCTGTTACCTAATAAGTTTCCTTATTTGCTCAACCTCTCTATATTTAGTCAATTTCCCCTCATGGCAACTGCCCCCTTGCCCTTATGAATATCCTCATCACCCTGCCCTTGCTCAAACTGCCACTACTGTGCAATCCTCAGCCCACATTGGCTCTGACAGTCCAGTTCATGCCATCAACTCCTGTGTGGATGTTGTCATAGTCCATTTTGTGTCACTATAACAAAAAACTGGAAGCTGGATGAATTATAAAGAGAAGAGGTCTATTTAGCTCACAGTTCTGAAGGTCCAACAACATGGCATCTGCTTTGGCTTCTGGTAAGAACTTCATGGGGAGTATTATCCCATGATAGGAGTATGTGCGCGAGAGAGAGATCATATGATGAGAGAGGAGGCAAGGAGTGAGTCAGGAGGCAGGAATCAATAAAGAACAACCTGTTTTCATGGTAACTAATCCAGTCCCTCAAGACCAAACCCAGTCCTGAGAGAACTAACCCAATCTCTCCCTCTCAAAAACAAAACAAAACAAAAATCCATTCATGAAAGAAGACCATTCATGACTCCAAACATCTCTTAAAGGCTCCACCACCTCAATACTCTTGCATTAGGAAATAATGCTTCAATGTGAGTTTTGGCAGGCAGGGATGAACTACACTCAAACCATAGCAGACATCCTTTTTACCCCACCAGGGTTCTGACTTCCCATCCAGGACCACTCTCCCTTGTATCTCCCTTGTATCTGGTTCCCTTGACACCTACACAAGGCACTTTCTGCTATGGCAATGTTCTCACGAATGTAGGTCGTCAGGTCCCTAGCCATGGCAGGGTATCCTTCTGCATTCGCTGGATTGGCCATCCCCAAGTTGACACTCTTTTAACCTTGCTTGGACTCAACACCTATGCCAGGCTGTCTTGTCATGGGGATGCCTTTCTCACCATGTTGGACTCCCTACACCTGTTAAAAGCAGCCCTTTTACCTGGAGGCCCTCCTTAACTACCTAGTCTCTATGTCAGACTGTTCCCAATCATGGATACTCTCTTTACCTGTTCAGAAGAGACATCTTGGCTAGGCATGGTGGCACATGCCTGTAATCCCAGTTCTTGGCTGAGATAAGAGGATTGTAGGTTTGAGGCCAGCCTTGGCAATTTAGCCAGGCCTTCAGCAACTTAGTGAGAACCTATTTCAATATAAAAAATGAAATAGAACTGGGGTGTAGCTCAAAGGTAGAATGTCTCTGGGTTCAGTCCCCAGTACCACACACACACACACACACACACACACACACACACACACACACACACACACGAGGAAAAAAGAGAGAGAAAGAGAGAGAGACAGAATATGAATGACGTCCTGTTCTGGGCCACCACTTCCACTCCAGAGAGGCCCAACTGTCTGTGCCCCACTGACTTTAGGACTGAACTGTTCTACTAGAAAAGGGTAGAGGGGGAGGAAAAAGGGGAAAAAGAAACCTTTCTTTCTTTGTCCTAAATCATCTCCATGACAAATCCTTAGAGTTGGCTTCTGATAGAGTTTGTTTTGGAAACAATCTCTGTCAGAGCTAAAGGACTAGTGACAAAGATCTTCAGTGGATGGGGGTCCTGCTAGGAGTTAGGAAGCCTAGCCTAGTCCTGGCCGTGAGTTGTACCAGCTGGGGGAAGCCTGTTCTCCTTCTTATCCTTTATATGGTAGAGTGACAAATAAGTAAATCACTAAGCAATAAATATACCCGATAACAGTCCCTTTTGTGCTTTATAAAATAGAGATAGTTATTATAAAGATTAAATGAGATGAAGTATTCTGAAATGTTCTGAAAACTATGAACACCTATGTAAATATTACATTGGTATAAGAAAACATTTTGTCAGGAAATATTAATGTAATGCAAATTGTTAGTAGGGCAATCCTTTTCCTCTCTGAATTACAAAACTGATGTGAATAAAACATACCCCAATACACAGAGCTGAAAATATGTGCTGGGGAAATAAAGTATGGGATGCCAGGAAGGTGGCAGCAGCATCCCACTGTAACATGCTAGATTTTGTGAAACCAGAGCCTGGTAAGCATGAGAAGTGCTTTGAAGAATTTCTAATTTAATTCAGTTTGCACATTTATGATCGTTTTACTACATTTTTAAGAGTGAATGTCTTCCTTCAATGACACCCCACCCCCAAATTTACTTCATTATCTCCTCTGTGGAAATTTCCTCTGTGTTCTGACACCACTGTAGCAATGTCTAGGACTTCCCTTTTCTCTCCTGCCCACTGACTAGATGTGTATAGTATATCATTAAACCACCTCCTACTTCAAGAAAAGATGCCACCTGAATGGAATCTCTGAATCTGAAAATTCCTTCATTCCCAAGATTTCCTCCTATGAGAAAGGAATTAAAGAATTTTTCTGTGTATTATGAATGCAAATCCCATCTTTGACATTTTTTTAGAAGAGACTCTAATACATATTTAAATAGCTTTTTGTTTATCCTTGGATTATAGAATAATGAATCAGTAATTACAAAACCAAAGCAAAACGAGGACCCCCAAAGCCACTGGCTGTAAATAGGTTACATTGGAAGATTGGATTCTAATGTTGCCCTGAATTCCAAAGTGCCTAGCTTCATTTTATTGATTTTTACAGCCATTTATTTTTGCCTTACTGGGGGTCAAATCCAGGGATGTTCCACCACTGAGTTACATCCCAAGCCCCCCCTTTTTTCCTTTTGAGACAGGGTGATTGTAAGTTTCCCAAGTTGGCCTTAAATTTGAGATCCTCCTATCTCAGCCTCTTGAGTCACTGGGATTACAGGCATGTGCCACGGCACCCAACCCTAGCTATTTTATTATTTGTAGTAGGGATTTAACTCATGGGAGTTCTACCTCTGAGCCATATCTCCAGCTTATTTATTTATTTATTTATTTATTTATTTATTTATTTACTTATTTATTTATTTTGGTACTGAGGGTAGATCCTAGAGGCCTTCTATCTTCAGGCTATACCCCCAGCCCTATTTTATTTTTTATTTAGAAACAAGGTCTCACTAAGTTGCTGAGGCTGACTTCGAACCTGCAATCCTCCTGTCTTAGCCTCCCAAGTACTGCGGTTATAGTTGTGTACCATTATGCTCCACTTCTAGCTTCATTTTAAAAAGATTCCAGGCACAAGAAGGAATTCAGTGCCAGGTGTGGTGGTGCAGGTCTGTAATCCCAGTACTAGGAGGCTGGAACAGAAGGATAGCATGTTTGAGGACAACCTCAGCAACTTCTTAAGACCCTCCACAACTCAGTGAGACCCTGTTTCAAAAGAAAAAAGAAAGAAAGAAAAAAAGCTCAGCACCTTTCAAAGGAAGAAGTGAGGCTGAAGGTTGGGAAAGGCAGAGTTAAGCTAAGACATCCTCATGCTAAAGAAAGAGGCCTGAAGATTACAAGGAAGTGGTCAGCTGTAGCGGCGGCGGGGCCACGAGGTTGAAAGGAGGTGGTGATGGCTGACTTGTGGCTTCTTTTACTGGATCCTGTGCAGTCTTGTTATTTCTGCAGTACTTCTCGGCTCAGCTGGGCATCGCTGTGGGGCATTGGTATCCACTGGATTCATGGTTTTGAAGACTAAGCCACTCTCCTGGCTGTCTCTTCATCTATGCATTCGTTCCTTGTGTCCATAGGGTTGTGGATGAATTAAACCGAAACACCAGACACACAATAAAAACTTGTTTGCCAAATTTTTAAGAAAGAATGAGAAGTCTTCTAATCCACTGATATGGAAAACATTGATTATTAGATGAAGATGGGCTGCTTGAACATACGTGTTTTTCTCCGTTTTCTCCTGAAACCTGACTAAAATGACAGTGAACGATTTATTTAGAAGGCACAGACTCATAAGACAAAAAGACTGTGAGGAAAGGAAATAGCAGGGAAAAAATTGGAATATGAAAAGTCAATGAGTGAGTGCGAGCTGACCTAGCCAAGGTGAAAGAAATCATGCAGAGGTGGGGAGAGTAGGGGATCTGTCCAATCAGTGCCACAGAAGCACAAAAATGCTCAGGAGTCAGTGCCACCAGGGGTCTCCAAAGTGAGATGAATGGGGAAACGTGGAAAGCCTTTTTTTTGTGTGTGTGTGTGTGTGGTACTGAGGATGGAACCCAGGTGCATTCTATCTCCAGGCTGCATCCCCAGCCCTATATTTTATCCTTTATTTTTGAAACAGGGTCTCACTAACTTGTGGAGGGCCTCACTAAGTAGCCGTGCTGGCCACGAACCTGGATGCTCCAGTCTCAGCCTCCCAAGTACTGGGATTACAAGCGTGTATCACTATGCCCGGCTAGAAAGCCTTTTAAAAGTGGTGAGGCTGGGTGCCTGTAATACCAGTATGCAAAGGCTGAAACAGGAGGCTCACAAGTTTGAGGCCAGCCTCAGCAACTGAGAGAGACCCTGTCTCAAGATCAAACATAAAATGGGCCAGGGATGTAGCTCAGTGGTAAATTTCCAGGACTGAACAACAAGAAAGCAGTTAGACTCCTATCTCTCTTCTGAATGCCTTGTAGCAGAAGACCTGTCCCTTTCTCACCCTTGAAGAGGAATGGAAATTTAGTCTCTAGAACTGTGCTGCCCAATATAGTAACCTCCAGGTACCTGTGGTTTCTGAGCACATGATGTGTGGCAATTCTGAATTGAGATGTGCTGCAAGTATGAAATACAGGCCTTAGTGAAAAAAAAACAAAAAGAATAACATATCTTGATATTTAAAAAACATATCTTGATATTTAAAAAAAACATTGGTTATATGTTGAAATAATATTTTTTAATCTACTGAATTAAATGAAACATCAAAATTAATTTCTTCTAATTTTTACTGTGTGTGTGTGTGTGTGTGTGTGTGTGTGTGTGTGTGTGTGTGTGTTTTACTGGTGTTACTGGGGATTGAACCTAAGAGCATCCTACCTGTGAGCTACCCCCCAGCCTTATTTTATTTTGAAACAGGGTCTTGCTACATTGCAGAAGGCCTCACTAAGTTGTTAAAGGCTGGTCTCAAATCTGCAAATCTCCGGTCTCAGCCTCCCAAATACTGGGATTACAGGCATGCACGACCATGCCAGGCTATTTTGAGGGGGAAAACACCTAAGAATGTGGAACCAGTTGTCAGACAGAGATAGAGCAGGTGCCTGGCAGAGCTGTGGAGTGTGATGAAATAGTCATTTTAGGTAGGCGGGAGGGCTCTGCTGGGTAGCCTGAAAAAGGATATATGGGGAGCACAGTAGCCCTTCCTGGCTTCTCTCCTGCTAAGAGAATTATTGCTTAGGGTTGTGCTGCCCAAAGTGGAGATCTATATGTCCAGAGCACAAGCACCTAAAAATGGGCTCATGGAAGGATGCATAGACTGGTGTGCTCCCTGGTCTTGGTTTTTTACCCCAAACCAAGTTATTGAGTAGAGAACCAGGGAAGAACCATTGGACTTAGGCTTAGCTGTGTAACGGGGACCTCATGGAAGCGAACACTGGAAGGAATAAAGAAGCGACTGGCCTAAAGCAACTTCACAGTCCAGGAGGGAAAATGTCATGGGATTTCTCAATCTGAGAATAATCTTCTGGCTTGATGCTGGGTCCTTTGGCCCCCGGGGTTCTGCCCTGCCCTCTTGGCCCACCAGGAATCCCATCAGCTCTGCATCTGTGGCTCTGCACCCAGACACATTCTTATATAATTTCCTCTAGTCACTCTCCCTTTCAGTCCAGGCTGGAGCATTCCACTGATATAAAATTCTCAAAAGCCCCATGGGTCTCCCATGTAATCCAAGGGTCCACACAATGAGATGAGAGAGTCCTCCACAGATCTTCTCTGGATAATTAATCTTTATTCCTGGCTTCTGCTGCCATAGTTGACTGGATTAATACAGCACACACCTAATCTCTTTGGTGAGTGGTCGACCAGCTACACCCTGGGCCCTGTTTACAAAGCAGGTTTTCTGAACAGGCTGTACCTCCAGACTTTGCTTAGAAGTCACCTTGGCTAAGTAGCTAAATTCATTGCTTAAAAGGTCTACTTTGCACCAAAGAGTAGAATAGCAGCCAAATTTTCTGCCACTTTTATAATAAAAATACCCTTTTCTCTACCATCTAATAATGTGTTCTTCATTTTCAGCTGAGGCTCACCAGAAACTCCTTTAATATTCTTATTGCTAACAACTTTCTTTTCATGATGATATATGTCTTTTCTAAACATTAGCAGAAGCTGGACATGGTAGTACATGCCTGTAATCCCAATTCTTGGAAGGCTGAGATAGGAAGACCACAGGCTCATGGCCAGTCTCAACAATTTAGTGAGACTCTGAGCAAATTGGTGAAACCCAGTTTCAAAATAAAATAAAAAAAGAACTGGGAGCCAGGTGTGGTGGCGCATGCTTGTAATCCCAGCATTTGGGAGGCTGAAACTGGAGGATCCGGTTCGCGGCCATCCTCAGCTACTTAGTAGGCATTCCACAACTTAGTGAGATCCTGTTTCAAAATAAAAGAATAAAAAATAGGGCTGGGGATGTAGCTTGGAAGTAGAAGAATGCCCCTGAGCTCAATACCCAATACCGCAAAAAAAAAAAAAAAAAAAAAAAAAAAAAAGAACTGGGGGTGTAGCGTGGAGGTAGAATGCTCCTGGGTTCAATCCCCAGTACCAAAAATATATATATTAAAAAAAAATGTTAACAGAAGTTTTCTCTAGAGTTCTCTTCACTTCTCTCTTGGTGTTCAAGAGAATTGTCTTGATATTCATATTTCTACCATCACCTCTTCAAGTCAGTTCAGGTTTTTACTAGTGAGTTCCTGAAAACTTTTCCAGCCTTTCTCCAACTCGAAAGCCACTTCCACATTTCAGGTATTTGTCACATTTCGATTCTCAGTACCAAACTCCAAATTCATTTGCTCAGACCACACTAATGGTGCACCACAAACTGGCTAAAGGAAAAAAACAGAAGTTCATTCTATCACAGTTCCGGATGCGAGCAGGCCAAAACCACGGTGTTAGCAGAGCTGCGGGCCCCTGGATACACTCTGTCCTCGCCTCTTCCTGTCTTCTGATGGGGGCTCCCAGTCTTTGGCATTCCTCCAACCTATGCCTTGGTTTTCACGTGGCATTTCTCTGTATCTTTGTCCGAATTTCCCTGTTTTTATAAGGACCACTCATATTGGATTCAGATCCACTCCAATGACCTTATAATTTTTTTTTTCAGTACTGAGAATTGAATCCAGGGGCATTCTACCTCCAACTTACACCCCCCAGTCCTGTTTTTTATTCTTTTATTTTTAAAACAGGGTCTCAGTAAATTGCGGAGAGTCTCACTAAGTAGCTGAGGCTGGTCATGAACCCGGATCCTCCGGTCTCAGCCTCCCAAGTACTGGGATTACAAGTGTGCATGCACCACCACGCCTGGCTACCTTATCATAATTTGATCACATCCAGAAAGACTATTTCCAGGTAAGGTTATGTCATAGGTACTGGAAGTTAAGACTTCAACATCTCTTCTTGAGGCAGTATTCAACCTGGGTGGGCAATATCAGACATATACACTTGTGTAAACATCACCCAAATCAAGGGAGAGAGCATTTCCAACACCTAGCCAGCTCCTTCATGGCCCACTCAGTCAATACTTTCCAAAGATAGCCTTTATTCTCGACACCACAGCATGGTTTCAGCTGCACAATTTTTAATTCATTTGCTACCATGGAGAACAGCTAATGGGAGCCACAGAGAATGAGGGAATTTTCCCAGTAGGCCCTAATCCAGGAAACTGAGGAGGGTTTATTTCAAGGAGTTTCTGGAGAAAATGTCTGCAGAGCATGTTTACAACAAAGCAATAGAAGGAGGACCAAGAATAATTAGAGTAGCCATATGGTCAATGATACCCTATACTTTCAAGGCTGGATTTGGAGCCATTTTTGAACATAGCTCCATTAAAATGTTATAATTTCTGAATTTCACAAAACACTAGTCAGTGTGCTATTAATTCATGCACACCCCATTTCATTTGATTCCATAAAAACCTATTAGGAAAGTATGCCATTCCCATTTAGAAAGAATAATTTGGAATATAGAGTGTTGACCCAGCAACTAGCTAATCACCAGCTAACAAATAACTGCTGGCTTCCAACAGAGGTCTTTTGAAGTATCAGGTTTGCCTTTGGTGTAGCAATTTTTTTTTAATTTTCTTTTTAGTACTGGTGGTGTTGAACCAAGGACAACACCTTTCTCTCTCTCTCTCTCTCTCTCTCTGAGCTACACCTCCAGCCCAATTATTTATTTATTTACTTTGAAACAGGGTCTTGCTAAGTTGCTGAGGTTGGCCTCAAACCTGCAATCCTCCTTTCTCAGTCTTCCAGGTACTGGGATTACAGGTGTGTACCACCATGCCTAGCTTGGTGTAGCAAATATTTGATGAGTGGTAATTATGGGTATAGGCACAGGAAATCACATACAAAGGACACATTGCCTCTATTCCCAAGGAATGTAAATTCTTTGGAGACACTGCAGTAACTATATAATTTTAAATAATGCAGTTATGAAACAATGCAGTTAATATAATCATAGAGACTAGCAAGAAGTTTGTTTGTTTATTATGCCAAAGATCAAACCCAGGGCCTTGTACACACTAGGTAAGCACTGTGTCACAGAGCAATACCACCAGCCCCAACATAAAGTTCTATAAAAGCACAGAAAATAAATGGTGGCTCACCATTTATTTCATCCAGAAATGTTTTTTGAGGTATGAAGAAAGAGGAAAAAAAATAAGCAGAAAGATACAGAACACAGGGGAAATCAAGCAGACGTGGATGCGGGGGCCTAAGGTGTGAGTCGGGTGGTAGTGGAGCTGCATCAGCAGTAGACATCAGGCCAGAGAAGTCTTTCATGTCACAACGAGAAGGGGACTTTCCTAAGATGGAAATTCATTGCTCATGGACTTCTTTTAGACTGAAGCTGTTGTTTTTCTGGTTGGCATGGTATTAGAATAAATCTAAATGTCTCTAAGCAGGGCAGGAGCTCCTCAGTTACCCCAGGCCCCAAAGTTCCTTATTGCTTAAGACTTGGCAGACATGCTCATGTACCTTACTCCCATCTGTGGCATCTGAAAAGGAAGACTAGGTGACACAGCAGGGTTTTTGGCAAGCAAGGGACACTGACCACACTTGAACGGTAGATAAGAGTTTTCTAAAAAAAAAAAAAAAATGGTTTGAGGGATGGACTTGAGCAGGCAAGACTTGGGCAGGGTGATCAGGTAAGAGGTTAAAGAGATGACAAGGCATGGTTACTGTGTGAGCAACAGCAGCAGGGAAGGAGAGGAGAGGTCATACTTGAAGGCAACTTAGAAGATACGATCGCTAGCTGTCAGTGAGTCACTGGAGGTGTGGGAGTGATAGGTTTTCCTTCTTGCTCATCACAGACACGCATGTGTTGCAGTTGTTGCCATGGTGCTAATTCAAGGACTCAATCAACCTGGTGCACACAGTTTGGGCCACAGAGAGATTGGTGAATGGTATGGAACTAGGTGGATAAAGAAGAGGTCCCTTGGCTCCATCCAGAAAAGAAAGAAATCCTCAGCTACTCTTAGCAAGAGTCACACGAGTGAGGAAAGTTTGGTAGTCAATGCCAAACTCAGCTGTGGATAAGTGCGAGAAGCCATCTTTGGGATTTGCTCTAAAAGGATAGTCATGTTGATGTTAAATGGTTGATAAAAATAGTGTATCAACTCCTTTAAATTATTATTATTATTATTATTATTATTATTATTATTTTGCAGTACTGGGGATTGAACTCAGGGGCATTCTACTTCTGAGCTATACCTCCAGCCCTATTTTTTTTTATTCTTTATTTTGAAACTGGGTCTCACTAAATTGCGGAGTGTCTCACTAGGTAGCTGAGGCTGGCCACCAACCCGGATCCTCCGATCTCAGCCTCCCAAATGCTGGGATTACAAGCATGCACCACCATGCCCGGCTCTCCTTTAAATTATTTTTAATAATATTTATAGTCTTTTCTTTTTGTGGCATTGAGGATTGAACCCAGAGGCATTCTACCTCTAAGCCACATCTCTGACCCTTTCTATTTTTAATTTTGAAAAGGGTATCACTAAGTTGCTAAGGGTCTTGATAAGTTCCCAAGACTCGCCTGGAACTTGTGATCCTCCTGTCTTATCCTCACAATTTACTGGTATTAGAGGTGTGCACCGCTGTGCCCAGCAACCAAAAATATTTTAATGCACGTTTTACTATGACAATTTCTAGAATCCTCAAATTCAGGTAAGGCATTTCCAGGGGTATAGACACTCAAAGATGAATACACGTATAAATGAGTGAATAAAGAAATGAAAAGAAAGCAGAGAAAGACTAGGTACAATTTTATTCTGTCTGCACAGTGCTATAGTAGTTTCTTCTTTACCTCCACCATGACCCTGATGCTCATTCTTCCTTTCCAATTTCTTTTTTCTTTCCTCCTCTTCCACAGATCATGTGACCATGCTGAGATTATAAAAACAGGCTCTAGCTGGGCATAGTGGCACAGGCCTGTAATCTCAGTACTAGGGAAGCTGAGACAGGAGGATTACAGGTTCAAGGACAGCCTCAGCAAGTAATGAGATTCTCATCAACCTAGGGAAATCCTGTTTCAAATTAAAAATAAAATAGGGCTAGGGGTGTAGCTCAGAGGTAGAATGCCTCTGGTTTGATCCCCAGTACCACAGAAATAATAAATAAATAAAAATAAATAAACAAACAAACCAGGTTCTGTCTTCTACTTAGGAAGCCCCAATTCCCAAGGAGACTCCCCCCATCTTATCTTACTATACCTATAATGGCAGGTGTGTGACCCAAGTTCAACCACTTGGGATCTTTCTTCCAGGAGTTTGAGTTGAGGGAAATCAAACAGACCAATCATCTCTCTTTTGCATTAGTGTATTTCCACATGGCTGTTAGAGGGGCTGCAGGCACAGGGATGATTCTGAAAAGCTGACCTTTCCTAAGAAGAAATTCACATGCAGTTAAGGTGGGGGCGTGATATAGGCAGGGGTTTTCCTATCAGATCTCTGCTTTGCTTGGAGAAGACTTTTTTTTTTTTCCCCACAGGAAGCAGAGATTGAAGATCAGACTCCTGGCCTAAACAGACAGAACCAGGAGTGGCCTTCTGATGGTTGTTACCTGGGAGACTTTATCTGCAATAAGAAGACAAGTGTTTTCCTCTCTTGTTCCCTCTATAACCTGCATGGTCTCTTCTCCCCATTGCTCAGCTGTGACGGCCTCATAAGCAGGGCCTAGAGCAAGGCTCAGCCCACTAAAGAAGGGATGCATGGCATTTCCCGCTTTACATTATTTTATTCTGGAAATTTGAGTTTTGCTTCCACATTAAAAATTTCCTAAGGCGACCAGCCTCAGCTACCTAGTGAGGCACTCCGCAACTTAGTGAGACCCGGTTTCAAAAAATAAAGAATAAAAAATAGGGCTGGGGGTATAGCTCGGAGGTAGAATGCCCCTCAGTTCAACTCCCAGTACCGCCAAAAAAAAAAAAAAAAAAATTTCCTAAGAGGCACAGGATGCTGAACGGATTGAGTCATCGGTGGTGGCTGAAGAAAACAATACATCAGCCTAGCTCAGAGATAATTCATTAACTCTCAACAAATACCAGCAACTGAATCAAAGGAATTTAGATTTACTATTCCTTATCACAAGTAAAGAAAACTTTAAGACAGAGAGTTCGCTCACCTTACACGTATTAACCATCTTCTAGCTGCCTGAGCAAATAGGAAAGATTTATGTAATGAATAGAGTTTCTTCTCCGCTATTAACCTTCACCCCTGCTCCTCTTTGCTGTTAACCTTTAACCCTGCTCTCTACTAAGAGAATCTTCATTTACATTTCTGTATTTTGTAAACTTTTGCTGCTCCCTTAATCTTAGCAAACACTATGGGAAATAGCTTTTCTAGTTAAAGATGTACCCACTCAACTTTGGGGAAAAACAAGACTGTAAAAATTCCTGTTCTGTATACCTTTTTGTAGAGAGCATAAAAAGCAGTCATGAGATGAAATAAACAGATACGTCTTGAACAACACATTGCGTGTAAGCGTACTCTCACTTGACTTCGTCCTCAACCCCCACCTAATGAGGGACCCCAGACTCTGCTGCTTTGAGGGCTGGCCCCTGGCACCCAGCTGCCTAAGGTCTCTAAACTTCAGCTAAATGGTCCTTTTTTTGAGTTTTACACTTTGCATATGATTCCCATATGCACATCAATACATTTGTATGCATTTTCCTTTGTTAATCTGTGTATTGCCAGTTTATTTCATAGACTGAAATTATAGAAACTTCAGGGGGGAAAGAGAAAGTTACAAAGAAGAGAGAGGGAGGGAGGGAGAGAAAGAGAAAGGGGGGGGGGGAGAGAGAGAGCCACGCCCGGCTCCATTGCTGCTACTTCTTATTAAGCTCTATGTGCCCTGGGCTGTCAGGCCATTGGGTATAAATTCTTGTTGATTTTTCTTTTTCTGAAGGCCAGAAAAATAGATAATAGAATTGTCTATAATTCATGGATGAAGAGAGTGAAGTGCAGAGAAGTTAAATAACTCACCCAAGGGCAGAAACAGGATTTTTGGGGGGGCTTGTCTGGTGCTGGGGTTCAAACTCAGGGCCTCTAACATGCCAAGCAGGTGCTCTACCACTGAGCTCCACCTTCAACCCCAGACACAGGATTTGAGTAAGATCAATCTAACTGCGAGACCTCTGGGCACAGGCAGCTGGGCTTTCTAGCTTAGGTCCTCCTAGATCCAGGTCCTGAGGGAATGGAGGAGAGGCAGTGAGAACTCTCCATCTCCTGTTCCAGCTCAGGCCCACCAGGATCGCTCTGGCTTTGGCTTTGGAAGCAGGATGTAACTATTTGAACATGCTGTCAAGCTGGCTTTGGATATGCAGCTGCTTCTGGTGAAACCGTCTCACTCTCCATCTGGTGAATTAGCTTGCTTTCATCTTCTCCTGTCTCCTCCAGCCTGCAGGTCACCGGGCTACTGGATAGTACCTTGGCCAGAGGATCAATGGATAAGGAAAGGAAAAGAAGGAAAACTTAGCTCAACTCTTGTTACCTGAGGAGGCAGCTGAAACCAATGCCCACAAAGGGAGTTTTGTATTTCCCATGAATTTAAAATGTCCTTGCTACTCATGCTTCCAAACGTCTTGAGCTGTTGATAAAAAAAAAAAAAAAAAAAGAATGCAAGCATTGCGCAAGCAAGGCAATTTATAAGGAAATACTTCACAGCACACCAAATACAATAAAAACTCAGACCCAAGGAGCTAATTGCTGGGGTGTGTCTTTGCTGCTCCTGCCTTACTTAGCTGGGGGTGAAGGAATGAAGCTGCAAGAAGCCCAAGACCTTGGGGGAGCCTGAGTCCTGCCCCTACTGCCTCTTGGCCACCTCGTCACCCCAATGCTAGGTTGTTTTCTGTTTGCCATTTTAGGTCTTGGTCAGGGGCCATGAAAACTTGGTCTTAAAATTGAGATGTCTACATTATAAGCAGTTACTGAGCCAGTATTGGCTCCTAACAAGCTTGGCCATTGGGGGGCTCCTTTGTGGTGGGCTTTGAGATAAAGAAAATGAAGCTACCCCCTAAAAGGAGCAGCAAGTATCTTTCCAGAACTTTCTGTCTTTTCTCTCTTCTTTTCTTTCTTTCTCTCTTTCTTTTATGCTGATTCTGATTCAGCAGTTCTGAGGTAGGGGGAAACTGAGAACCTGCATTTCTCCCTTTCTATTTTTTAAAAAATTTTAATTGGTGCATTTTAATGATACAGAATAGTGGGTTTCATTGTGGCATATTTGACAAGAACCTGAATTTCTAACAAGCTCCCAAGCAAAGACAGCTTTGTGAGTTCAACCTGTGCAGTTATGAGAAGGAACCTGAGCTTAGTTACTGCTCTATGGTCACCTAATTGATTTTTTTTTTTGGTGTTGGGAATCATATTCAAAGCCTCATGCATGCTAAGCATACATTCCACCAGTGAGCTAAACCCCCAGCCGGATATTCTTATTTATTTATTTATTTTTTTTGCGGTACTGGGGATTGAACTCAGAGGCATTCTACCTCCAAGCTATACCCCCAGCCCTATTTTTTATTTTTTATTTTGAAACCGAGTCTCACTAAGTTGCGGAGTGCCTCACTAAGCAGCTGAGGCTGGCCGCGAACCCGGATCCTCCGGTCTCAGCCTCCCAAATGCTGGGATTACAAGCGTGCGCCACCACACCCGGCATATTCTTATTTTTTATTTATTTATTTTCGTACTGTGGATTGAACCCAGGGGCATTCTACCTCTGAACTACACCCCTAGTCCTCTTTATTTTTTATTTTGAAGCAGGTTCTCACTTAGTTGCTAAGTTGCTGAGGCTGGGTTCAAGCCTGCGATCCTCCTATCTCAGCCTCTCAAGTGTTGAGATTACAGGTGTGAGTCACTGTGCCTGGCTTCAGAAATTCTTAATAAGTAATTTTGTTTCTTGTACTGGAGATTGAACCTAGGGGTGTTCTATCTCCAAGGTATATCCCCAGCCCTTTTTATTTTATTTATTTTTATTTTTTAAAGGTTATTCTCCTTTTATTTTTGCAATATCATCCCATAGAAATGCAATAGCTTTAACAAGAAGTTTACAATTGATGCTGAACAGAAAATCTGTACACATTATCATTTACAGCAATTTTACATGGTAAATTAACTGATTGTAAAAAATGCTCTAAATCCTTCTGCTGCCTTAACTCTCAGAGTATCATAGGTCCTTTTTATTTATTTTTTTAAATGTTTGAAATAGGGTCTCGCTAAGTTGCTGAGGGCCTTGCTACATTGCTGAGGGCTGGTTTCTAACCTGCAATCCTCCTGTGTCAGCCTTCCAAATACTAGGATTACAGGAGTGTGTCACCACACCGGGCTTTTACTGATATTGATCCTAGGGTAGAGGCTGTGGAAGCATGAGTTTGGTTTGAGGCATGACGTATTACAGTTCTCAAAGAGTGTACACTAAAACAGGGGCCTAAGGGCTAACGCTAGCTACAGTAGAGGAGAGGGAGCCTTCTTCAGCTCCAAGGTGTGCAGAAGGCAAGAAGAGTGTGTGTGTATGTGTGTGTATGTATGTATGTATGTGTGTGTTTGGGGGGAGGGGGGTATCTTTTGAATTTCTGCCTGGAAGGAATTATCATATCCTCATCACATAGATAAGGAGACTAAATTATGTGACCAAAAATGTCACATTTCAAGTCATACAACTATGTTGTTACTGATAATGCAGAAAGAGAATGCTTTGCCAGTCTTTTATGTATTCATTTACAGAATACCTGATATCATGAAAACAACCAGCACACTGTGTGAGCTGCAGTGGCATCCAGGTCTGTCTGCCTTCAAAATTTGGCTCTAGCTGAGCTCGGTGGTGCAGCTTGTAATCCCAACGACCAGGGAGGCTAGGCAGGAGGATCACAGGTTGGAGGCCAGTCTTGGCAACTTAGTGAGACCCTGTTTCAAACTTAAAAAATAATGGGGCTGAGGGGTAGTTCAGAGGTAGTGTCCTTGGACCCAATCCCCAGTACAGGAGGTGGGGTAGGAGGGAGGGCGGACTTGGCTCACTTCTTAAAATGTAGTCTGTGGACCAGAGCGGGACTGGTTGCATGATATGGGTGAACCAGTACAAAATAAAAACTAGGGCTCTTTTTTCAAAGAGGAGAAAAAAAAGTACTACCAAATACACCCAAATTATAAGCTTACCATGGTCTTCCACATTCTCTCAACTTGTCATGGTGTTTTATAGTTACTATTTAATGTCATTCTGTATAAAGAAACATTTTTACATGACTAGCATGGATTTACCATTCTTCATTTTTTTCAAGCAATGTCAGTTTAAAGTGCAAACTACTTGAAACTTTCCTTTGCAACACAGAATCACTGAGGTGACACCATTTTTATCTTGTAATTTGTACACACTTGTGCACTTTGTTCTTGTCAGAACAATGGAAACACTGAACAAAGCAACTGAACTGCTTTTATTTTAGTTCACATTAAGTATTTTAAACACAGTCTCTACTTAGAGGATGAGGGACTTTCCCTTTCCTTTGCGCCATTCTCTCAGCATAAGTGGTTGGCTGCTCTACGGCAGTAACTCACATTGGATATGACAGGGTTCTGTTTCTTAGACTACCACTGACCATTGCTTCTTTCTGTATTCATAGTGAGTTCTGGGACCCATGGTAAGCGTGGCCTCTCCAGGCTGCAAGTGCCCCCAGCCATCCCACATCAGAGCCAGAGCTCACCACATGTACTCGCTTCAAGATGTGCTCAACTCCCTCCAAAATCCTGAACATATCTCCAGCACTATATGGGTTTGTTTGTCTTCTTTTTTGGTATTGGGGATTGAACCCAGGGGCATTCAACCAACCCTCAAGCTACAACCTCAACCCTTTTATTTTCCTTCCTCCCTCCCTCCCTTCCTTCCTTCCTTCCTTCTTTCCTCCCTCCCACTCTCCTTCCTTCTTTCTTTCTTTCTCTCTCTCTTCTTTCTTTTTTTTTTAAATTTTGAAACAGAGTCTTGCTAAGTTGCTGAGACTGGCCTCAAACCTACAATCCTCCTGACTTGGCCTCCAAAGGACTGGAATTACAGGCTTGTGCCATTGCACCCAGCTTCTCCCACCTATGTGGAAAGAAGGTGGCAAGATTGGCTCATATTGTACTGCTTTATCGCTTTCAGTCTCCTGCTGGCCGAATTGTCCTATCAGGCCACAAATACAAAGGGCTGGGGATGTAGCTTGGAGGTTCAATCCTCAGTACAAAACAAAAAACAAAAACCAGTGTTGCATCCCACACAACACGGGGTAGACCAAGAGGACCAGCCGCCCTTCACCTGCTGGGGGCCAAGCGAGGAGAGTGTCCTCGGCTGGGCCCACCACCCTGGCAAGTTGAAATACCCCCCCCAAAACTGCACCACACCAATAGTCTAGTCAGCGACCAGGCACTGCAGGATCTCAGCTTTATTCGAACAAACAATAGTATGTATGGGAAGGTCAGATAAGGAGGTGAAGCTGGGGTGGGAGCCAATGGGAGCAGATCTCATCACCAGTTGCTTCAGGGGAGGGAGGTAGGCCACTTCTTGACCCACCAACCGGTTTCCCTAGGGCAGAGGGGTCATATTTGACCAAAAAAGGTCAGAGCCTGTGAGTGTCAAATGCCACAAGACATGTGCTACCCTTACAAACTAGTGTAGATGTTCATGTTAAATGAATATAAATTCTTTGCTTCAGCCAAGTGAAGGAAAAGAGATTAAAAAGGACTGCAAAGCACTATTATGGAGATGCTGCCTGTTCCCTGCAGATTCCTGACAATGTTAATGCTCTCCCTTGTCTTTCATGCCACATCATGCTCTTCCTAGCACTGGCCCCATGGAGTCCTTGGCTTCCAGGGGGGGTTGCTCTCAGCCCTGGCTCTGTTTTTCCACCTGTGTTTTGGTTCTGCCTTCCGCTAGTATCGTGCCTCTTGTAAATGGCTGCATTCCCCAGCCTTCACCCTACCCAGGAGGGAGATCACCTGCATGCCAGAATGCCCAGCAACCTTCTATGCTTGGTTCTGATTGACTGGCCCCTCAACCAATCCTCATGGTTAAAGTGCCCTCAGAGGCCTTATCTAAACTAACCATTTTGAGAAGCAGGAAGCAATTCCGTGGATGGATTTAGGACACCTTCTTGCCGAGAGTGGGGTTAATCCCACCCTAACAAAACACAGTGGCTAAGTGGTGATAAAATAGCAATTGGAGACAATCCACATATTCTTCCTTCCTCTGTCTGCTCTGCTGGACCCAGCTGTCTCTGTCAATAGACGTTAGCTCATCTAGGACCCGAGCCAGGCTCTTTTAAGGAATAGCTTAGCTCTCTCATTTTATTTTATTATTTATTTATTTAAGGATCAAACCCAGGGCTTCATGCATGCTGAGCAAGGTCTCTACTACTGAGCTATATCTCTAGCCCTTTTAATTTTTAAATTTTGAGACTGGGTTTCCCTAAGTTGCCCAGGCTGGCCTCAAATTTGTAATCTTCCTGCCTCAGCCTCCCCAACACCTGAAATTACAAGCCTGTGTCACCACATCCAGATCATTTAAAAAAAATGTTTTTAGTGTTTTATTTATTTTTGTAGTACAGAGGATTAAGCCCAGTACCTCATGCATAGCAAGCACTCTATCACTGAGCTGTAATCATCATCCTCCTGGCATTTTATTTTATTTTGGGTCCTAGGGGTTGAACCTAGGAGCATTTTCCCGAGCTACACCCCCACCCCTTTTTAAAATTTATTTTTTTGAGGCCAATAATTGAATAAAAATACTTTTCGGTTATTTGTTCTTAAGTTCATGTGGCTAATACTTGAAGGATAAGCATGATGTGGACAGGAGAGAGAAGGGAAAACGTTAACAAACATCAGGAATCTGTAGGGAATGCTCAACAACTCCACGACAGCACTTTACAATTACATGTCATCCTTTCTCCTGTGCTTGGCTGAAGCAGAGAATTTATATTTCTTTAAGGAATATAAATATATTTCAATACAAAGAAATGAGGTCCTTCCAGGCGTGGTGGTGAATGCCTGGGGAGGCTGAGACAGGAGGATCGCAGGTTCGAAGACAGCCTCAGCAAGTAGCAAGACTATAGCTGAGCGAAACTCTGTTTCAGAATAAAAATAAAATAGGGCTGGGGTTGTAGCTCAAAGGTAGAAGGCCTCTGGGTTCAATCCCCAGTACCCTCCCCCCCCCCAAAAAAAATACAGAAAATAAGAGAGGGATTTTTCTTCAGCAGCACTTATCTAGTTAGTGGCAGGGCAGGGCTGAGCTCACGCTGCCTCACTCCTTTGGTGCTGATCATGCAGAGCACTTACTGCCTTGGATGCACATACAGAGGATGCATTTAGGACTGTCAAAGAACAAAAAAATCAACAATTTAATTTAAAGAGTTTAATTGACTTTATATTTTTACCGCTGAGCTACACTCCTAGCCCCTTAAAAAATGTATTTACTTATTTATGTTTGTATTTATTTATTCATTGTGGTATTGAGGGTTGATCCTAAGGGCATTCTACCTCCAAGGTACACTCCCAGCTATATATATATATATATATATATAGATATAGATAGATAGATATAGATATAGATATAGATATAGATATATATTTTTAATAGGGTCTTGATAAATTACTGAGGGCCTCACTAAGTTGCTGAGGCTAGCCTCAACCTGCAATTTTCCTATTTCAATCTCATGAATACTGAGATTACAGGCATGCATCACCAAATCTGGTTTATTTTTCATTTTGAAACAAGGTTCACTAAATTGCTGATGATGACCTCAAACTTGTGATCTTTCACTATTAGCCTCCTAATCTCTGTGATTACAGGCATATTCCAAGTCTCCCATCCAAATCATCTGAATTTAAAAGAGAAAGGAACTTGTAATCTTTAAAGTGAATTGAACTCTTCTTACCCCTTTTTTCTATGAACAGAGAAATTTGTTTGAACCTGTTCTAAATTACTGTCTGTTTTTTGAAAATATTTGTGAGGTGGGCTTCCTCTTTAGTAAGTGGAGAAACAGAAGGAATCCCACACCATAAATGCAGCATGGATGTAAGAAGTGTTCAATGAAAATGCCTCTGGAGCCATCTGATGAATCAATCCTGTCCTTCATACTTAGAGGTGTGGAGAAGTTAGGGCAGTGTGGCTAATCCTGGCTCCCCTCAAGCAGTCCACTTGCCCAAGCTTCTGGATTATGGTTCTAGAAAAGCAACTTTTGGCTCTTATCAAAAAGAGCAGGCTTGGAGAGCCAGCAAACCTTACAGGCTAGGAAGATTAATTTATGCTTTTGAAATGTCCTTGCAGCCCTGTAGCCCTACTGACCATGGGGAGCCACCTGTAGCTGGCCAAGTTCCAGTTGAAGGAGAAGAGGATAAGTAAATTCTCCATACCAAGGCTCCTATAAGGCCCACTACCCACAAATCCACTGGTGTAAAGCACTCAGGAAGCAACTGGCTACAAAAGCTGCTGCCAAGAGTGCGCCCTCTACTGGAAGGGTGAAGAAACCACATGTTAGGGCCTGGTACCATGACACCCAGTGAAACTAGATATTATCAGAAGTCCACTGAACTTCTGATTCACAAATTCCCCTTCGAGCCTCTGCTGTGAGGAATTGCTCAGGACTTCAAAACAGATCTGAGCTTCCAGAGCATAGCTACTGGTGCTTTGCAGGGGGCAAGTGAGGCCTTTGGTGTTCTTTTTGGAGACACCAACCTATCCACACCAAACATGTAACAATTATGCCAAGAGTCATCCAAACATGTGCTATCCACACCAAACATGTAACAATTATTCCAAGAGTCATCCAGCTAGCATGTCACATAGGTGGAAAATGTGCTTAAGAATCCACTCTGAGCCAGGTGCGGTGGCACATGCTTGTAATTCTGGTACTTGGGAGGCTGAGACAGGAGGATCACAGGTTGACTGTCAGCCTCAGCAACTTAGTGAGACCCTGTTTCAAAATAAAGAATAAAATGGGGCTGGGGGTGTAGCTCAGAGGAGAATGCCCCTGGGTTCAATCCTTAGTACCACAGGAAAAAACAACAACAACAACAACAACAACAAAATCCACTATGATGGGAAATATTCCTTCTCAACAATAAATAAATAATCTTCCTGTTTGTTATTGATGGTTCCCATGTGGTCAAATGAAGCTAAGCATATGATTATACTCATGAAAAAACAGGGAATGAAAATCAGGTATTGGTAGTTCCATTTTCATTTATGCATAAATTTTTACTGTAAATATGGGGATGTAATTCATTAAAGCAAGTCAAAATGGGTTAGTGGACAAGTTTCTGAAGTTCAGCTTTATAGCAATTATAAATAAACTTATTTGTTATATTTTTCTGAACAATGTCAGCATTGTCTAGAAATGCTAGCATTTGGATTTTTTTATTTTCAAAACAAAGCAGATTTCTTATTGATGGCAACTAAACAACGTTTGAAGCTTTTTTATCATATGGTAGATTCCATTCATTTACTATACTTTTCTGAGTTGTCCAACATGCAAATAATGTTTTTAATGTTATCTATCTTCTATGCTGTTTCTTCAAGTTTACTATTAGGATATATTAAACTATTAAAAAAAAAAAAGATGAATTTCTGCTTTTGCTAGTTTCTCCAACAAGACAACACGTTCATCATTGTATTTTATCATGCTTTGCAATTTGGGGTTTGAAACCTGTTCAGATGAATCAGTATAAGGAACTACTATAAATAGGCCTTCGGTGTAAGAGTTTTTGTTTATCAGGCTAGGCCTTGGGTTGAGTTCACTGTGGTAGCTGTAGGTGTCAGAAGCCAAGCTGTCAACTGGTGCCCTTGTTTTCTCCTCCCTGTTGTCTTTGGGCTTCTGTAGAGACTACTTCTTATTCTCTGGAGACTTATTAAATAGCCTTTCCAGTTGTTTTCCCCAGTACAGAAGCCCTATTGATGTGGTGCAGTGAGGGGCAGGGGAGGGGAGGCATTCCCTAATCCTAGGATTGCCTCTCAGTCTGAGTGAGTCTGCATCCCTGGGCTGTGACCTTCACAAGTGCCTCTTAGTTTGCCCTCCATTCTGACACTGGAAGGCTAGACTAGCTGGGGTTGGGTATCCTTACCTGGGGTCAGTTAGGCCTTAACTCCTCTTGAGGGGATGCCTTGTTGACGGATAGAATATTCTGGGTCTATTTTAAAATGGTTTCTTTTGCCCAGGGTGGTAGCCTATGCCTGTAATCCCAGTACTTGGGAGGCTGAGACAGGAGGATGACAGGTTCAAGGCCAGCCTCAGCAATTTAGCAAGACCCTGTTTCAAAAATAAAAAATAAAATAGGGCTAAAGATGTTGCTCAAAAGTAGACTCCCCCCGCCCCCCACACACAGAAGGCTACTTTTCTTACTTCCTGCTGGAAGTAGTAGGAAATTTTTCTCTGATCTTCACTGTGAGAACTTCGTAGGACTTCTGGAGACAAAACTCAAGAAAGTTCCACTCTACAATTGCCCAAAATTTATTTACTTATTTGTTTATTTATTTTCTTGTTTGTTTATTTATTTATTTTTTGGCACTGGGGATGGAACCCAGAGGCATTCTACCTCCAAGCTACACCCTCAGTCCGATTTTATTTCTTATTTGGAAACATGGTTTCACTAGGTTACTGATAGCCTCGCTTAGTTGCTGAGGCTAGCTTTGAACCTATGATCCTCCTATCTCAACCTCCCAAGTACTGGGATTGTAAGCATGCACCACTGTGCCTGGCTTTACTCTTTGTTTTTTAACAAGAGGAAGAACACAAAATTTATTGCATGTCTAAGGGATGGAAGTGTTAAGTTTAAGGAGGGACAAGATACAGACTCTTATACAGAGCTTACAGGGACAGGGGTGTGGGTTTCTGGGGAGAAGAGAAGAGGTCCAGTCTGTGGGAGGTTGGAGGGGGGAGGGATGTGCACAGCAAGTCAGGGCTGTCTTGTGATACAGATGCAGTCTGTCAGGTAACAGCCACCTGTGGTCACCTCTATGCCAGATCCAGTCTCTTCTTCTTGTGGAAGCATCCCTCTTTGCCATTCAGGCCTGTGATCCTCTCACATTCATCCCCAGGTATCAGCCGAATCTGAGCCAAAGATCCGGAGCCCAGATGATGGGCTGCTTTCTGAGCATGGACCTCCAAGGGCTAAGACTCTGGCTAACAGATTTGTAGGCTCAATTCTTAAGAAGGCGCTCTGAGTTTTCTGAGACCATTGACTTTCTGTACAGCCAAATCGAACACCTTCTGTCTTTCTCTCTTACTGTAGAGTCTGTGTCTGCCCTAAATTTTTAACTCTCAGATATGTCGCCAGCAATTTGTCAGCAACTCAAAATTTTAGGCTTTCCTAACTCAGTACCTGTTCCTCTGGACATTTCCCTTCTGGGCTGTTGCTTTGGTAAGTTGTGACTCTACCTGTCTGCCCTGCTCTTCAATTTCACAGGTTAGAAGTTTGCTCTATGACCTCAGTCCTCTAATAGATAGAAGAGTTGTTGATTTTGAATTTGTTCAGCTTTTCTCTTGTTGGTGACAAAACATACTGTGTGTGTGTGTGTGTGTGTGTAGAGCAGGAAATATAAAACAATTCCAGAAACTCATAAACAGCTTGTTCAGACATACCAGCATACAGCACAGATAACTTCAGAAACTCAAACAACTTGTCTGGATGTGTCAGCATAGGGCAGACCAGCACTCTTGAACTACAGTTGATAACGGACTCTTGGATCTAAGATACCTTCTCACCTCTGATGGATTTATATCATCAATATATTTGTGGCTGCTGACAGGAGTCTGCTAGGGTTCCATAAGCCTGAATGAGCTTGGCTGCAGCCCACAGAAATTCTATAAAGAGAACAGCTTTGCTCATGAGCAGAACGCTGACCTTTGCTTAAGTCACAAGTTTGCCTGAATGTGTGACTCCAATCCAGCAACTTGCTTTGCTCCTGCTCTTCTCACTGACCGAGGATCAGCAGGACTCCAGCTTTCTAGGGACCTGGGCCCACTTCAGAATCTCTTCTTCCATTCCTGGACTTGGTTTGTGATTCCCAACTCCCTGTTTGTTTGTATTGCGTTATTTTGCTAATTATTTGAAGTGCTCTAACTGTACAGAACTTACATATTGTCTAGCATATTTGTTCAACCTAAATTGTTAGATTTGCTAGTGTGAGGTGTGTTGTTTGATGCTCATTCATAGTTAATTGGCTTTGGCAAAGCAGCCACCCAACATCTGAACTTAGCTTAACTTTACTTAGAAAATTGCCAGATAAGTTTCTGCTTTCTTTAAACTTCGAGTATTGAATAAACCTCATGACGTTGTAGAAGGACACAGCTTGTGTGTGATGTGACTTACTGGTCTTAGGACCTTGCAGCCCATTGCTCATGACAGTGTGTGTGTGTGTGTGTGTGTGTGTGTGTGTGTGTGTGCGCGTGCGTGTATGTAGTACTGGGGACTGAACCCAAGAATTACATCCCAAGCCTCTATTTTATTTTTTATTTTGAAACAGGTTTCACTAAGTTGCTGAGGGCCAAATTACTGAGGGTTTCACCAAGTTGCTGAGGCTGGCTTCAAACTTGTGATCCTCTTGTCTCAGCCTCCTAAGTACTGGGATTACAGGCATGCGCCACCATGCCTCGCAAAAGAGACAAATTTGAAACTCCTATGCCAGCCAGACAGAAACTAGACATCTCTTCTCTTAGAGTTCTCCAGATTAAAGTTCAGAGATAGTCACCCTCATATCAGGTTGGAAAACCAGGACCAGAGAACTCAGGTCATATAACTTCCATATAACTTGTTTTGTTTTGTTTGGTACCTTGTGATCTTTGCCATGTTCCAAAGGTGGGGTAGAGGCTTAAATCACCTCAGAGACTGGCCACAAGTCCCTTTGGACATTATTGTTGGGTACTGTATCTTTGCTTATCTTTATAGTCACAAGCAGACTGGACTTCCGTACTCATTGGAGCTGGCACAGACCTGTCCCAGATGTAGTGGGGAAGAGATGGCTAGTCTTGCTCTGCTTCAGCTCTGTCTCCCTCTGGTTCCTTAACTCTTCTCCATATGGAGAAGTATGAAGACTCACAAAAGAAGGAAAACTCAATGACTACACAGTGGTGGGAAGGTGAGATATTTTTGTCTAGAAAGTGTTTTCAAATGCATTCAGGGTTCACAGTGTGGCATTAACCCAGAGCCGCCATTCATCTTATACAAAGTTGTGCGCAACAGGGATTGCTTACATTGAATACAACAGCAATGGGGCTCCTTGGGGTCATACATCCTCAGCCTACACCCTACTGCCAGGAAGCACTGCGCACAAGGGAGCTGATGCCTCCCTCGTGGGAGGAGATGGACCTAGAATAGCCCCAGAGCCCATCTTCTTGGACACCAGTAGCTGTCTGGGGTCAGGTCCAATGGACAGGCTCACACTCTTGGAGGCAGCTTTGGTATCAGGCTTTAGTTCTGGAAGCTGCAGCAGAGTCTCTTGGCTTAAGGCAGAGTCCCATGATAGGGGAGGGAGTTCCAGCCTTTGAGGACTTCCATTTAGAAATTCCATTAGCCCTATAAATCCAGTCTGAAATCAGCTTGTTCTTTTCTTGAAATTATCAGAACAGGTTGCTCAGTACTTGGCTAAGGCAGGAGGATGTTAAGTTTGAGGCCAGTCTGGGCAACTTAGCAAGACCCTCTCTCAAAATAAAAAATAAAAAGGGCTGGGAACGCAAAGCTCAGTGTTAGAATGCCCCTGGGTTCAATCCCCAGTATCTGAATGAATGAATGAATAAATGAATAAATATAAAAACAAACATAGAAGCAGTTCAGGTTTCTTCAGGGAGGACAGGGATTGGTTAGGGACTTATGGTGGCTGCTTTTCCCTCTCCTCTGAGCATCATCAGGAATTCTGTCTCTGTTGGAGCAGCTTGGGATGGAGGTAGAATGACCCCGAGTTCAATCCCCAGTACCGCAAAAAACAAAAACAAAAACAAGAAATACTTATTATCTCAATTCCTGCAAGTCCAGCATCAGCTGCTTAGCTGGCTCAGTCTCTTACTCAGCTGAACTTGAGATCTGGTTTGGGTTCGGCATACCTCCAGGCTCCTCTTGGGGAGGATCCATCTGTGTCCAAGCCCACTCACGTGGCTGTTGGCAAGCCTCGGGTCCTCCCTGGCTGCTGTCCTAGATTTCAGTTCCTTGCCACGTGGGATTCTCTGTTGGGCAGCTCTCAAGATGGCAGCTGGCTTCCTATAGAGCAATAAGGAAGGAAGAGAGCGAGCGAGCAAACAAGATAAAAGTTGCTGTTGTTTTTTTAGCTAATTTTGGAAGTGACATTTTATCACTTTTGCTGTGCTCTGTTTGTGAGAAGTGAGTCACTAGGTCCAGCCCACACTCAGAGGACAGAGTTGCACAAGAACGTGAATCCCAAGGGACAGGATCATTGGGAGTCTCTCCAAGGCTACCTATCACTGGCTCTTAATGAGGTTTTTTTTTTTTTTTTTTTTTTTCCTCAGCCCAAAACAAAATTGCAAGGCATCTGTTTTAGAATTCTA